>LOND01000121.1:57491-70270 GCA_014220965.1 Paragonimus kellicotti | reverse complement strand
CTACCATACAGAGCATTCTCAATCCCGCAGCCAATTAGCACAGGCTTCGAGACGAACAACCACTGACCTGGCAATGGTAAATGAAGACATTTGAAGTAGATTAGTCATTTTAATTCGTATTCTTCTCCTGGGCCGTGGTCTTCGTGACTCAGGGTCGGTAGCTGCAGTGTAGTTGATAACCATTAGTGTCTACTGTTGTTGATGGAGCTGATCGCGTATTTTGATTATTTTTCTTCTAAAATTACTGGCTTGCATATCGTAGAATTTATAAAAATGTCGAATATTCCGGCTATGGAAATTGACTTCAGATTCCTCGCAAGACACTTACTTTGTAACAATTTTTTGTAGTTAATTGAGTATGGCAAGTTCCGCGTAATTTCGCTAGTTGGTTTCATCTGAAGGGGAGTCTTCTTCATAAATGAAGTTCTCATTTACTGTGTACTCCTTTACATTTATAGTTCTTGACTGAAGTTGGTCAAAGTTGTACGTCGGTTCATTCTGGCTTGGATTCACTAGCCAGAAATATGGCGATCAAGCAGTTCAAGGCTGGCTCGATTCGTGTGCTTTTGGTCACTGATGTGGCTGCTCGCGGTATGGACATACCACTGCTGGACAATGTGATTAACTATCATTTTCCACCTTTGCCGAAGTTGTTCCTACATCGAGTTGGTAAGTCCTGTTTTATTCGAATTATCTTGTTGAGCTCAATCTTCAATCAGCTAATCAACGGTGCATTTCACATTGCGTGGACCTGTTTACGCATTTGTGTACATTGGCAAAACTCACCTGCTAACACTGTAGTCAAACAGCTGGTACTACAACCCGGATAACTCGAGTGATGTGATCCTAGTTATCCTTGGGTAATTTTTATCTCAGCTAACCTGGGGGCATGTACCGGAACTTATTTGACCAAGTAGTTGATTTAGAGTGAAGGAGGATAAGGACAAGAAACTCAACGTAAGACCGTGTTCATTAGATTGTCTGTTCTACATGTCGGCTGATATGCTGAACAGGTTTCTTAAACGTTTTCCTCACGAATCATCCAACGACAGTTGCCAACTATGAGGGAATGAATACGTTATTGGTAATTAACGTGTCACAGACTCGTGGTAGCCAAATTAAGTAACAGCCTAGGATGTAACAATTTACATAGTAGTTCACATAGTAGTATGAGGTTCCTAAGGTGGTAGTAGTTCAGTTTGTTATTCTTTACCACCGGGAGTTTGAAACTGTTCAAGTTCATACCTTTTAAATTGCCTCATTTCTCACAAGTGTAAACTTGTTGGTTAAAACAACTGGCGTTTCGTTCGTGGTACGTTAACGTCATTGAATTTTAGAAAAGAGCATTCTAATACGCGCTTTCAGTACAAAACATTTTTCGGCATCGTACAGAATCGCATCCTGTGTAGTGTGTTCACCAAGTCAAATTTAAATCCTCTCCTTTAAAGCTCACTCACACTGTTTTGTTCATCCAACTTTCGAGTACAGGTCGTGTTGCACGCGCCGGTCGAAACGGAATGGCTTACTCTCTCGTGGATCCGGGCGAAGTGCCATACTTGTTTGATGTATTCGTGTTTTTAGGGCGTAACTTACAAACAGCCGGCCCAATACCCTCGAATCAGTGCATGAACGATTACATCGGAAGAGCTCCTCGCACATTGATGGCCAATACTGGGGGAAGCGTCCAACAACTGATTGAAAGAAATGCCAATCTAGTGAGGTGCACTCTTGGAATGACACGCATCAGCATCAGCGTAACGAAAATTATTAATGGAATTGAGAGGATGTTTTCTGACGTTATTTCCGTTAAGCTCTTTTTCTATTATTTTGAGGATCACAGGCACTGTCAGCTTATACAATCACTGTGCGAGTATTCGAGGCGGCTAGGGCCCATTATTCACATTTCCCGCACTTCAGCGTAACCTGTCGTTTCATCCTCATAGACAGCAATACATCAGTGGTTCACACTGATGCTTGACTGCCACACAACCACGAAGAACAAAGGAAAAAAAGAAACTTATATAGGAAGAAAGAAGAAAACAGAGGAGGGGAGGGAAGTGGACCTAACTACTAAAAATAGCTACGTCTATATTCAAACACTACAACATCAAGGCGCCTACACCTTGCAAACAAACAACCGAGCTGTTAGTGAAAGTAAGGCGTCATCAGCGAGACAGCTTCCTCGCTGATATCTTCACAGACAGACGTTCGCCTGGGACCACCGGCACGGATCAGCTTAAACAGTTTTCCGATGTTCCCCGCAGGCAAAGCGGTGTTCCTTCCATTTCCTTAACTTTTTCCACTAACCAAGCCTCACGATCAGCCTTTAGACTACGTTTCAGTTTCCTACGGATATCTCTTCTAGACTTGTTATGTGAACTATCAGAAGGAACCTCCCATCTGGCTTCTAACAACTCCGGAGATTTCCCTGAAATCTGATGTTTGTTTAGCCCATGTACCCCTGTGCCGCATGCCACGGTGCCTGCTTCAATGGAATGGCCCGTGAGCCTCTGAGGTCCAGCAGTTATTAGGCGTCTTCGCAGATGACTATACACTAAGGGCAGATTTTCTAAGCTTTGCGTTTTGGTAATTAAGTACCTTTAACCGATGCGTTATAAAGCCAGTTTCTCAACAGCTAGTCGTTGCTGTCGGTGTGGTCATTGCCCAACAAAAAAGTGAGAACAAAACGACAACGTACCAACGCATGATCTGAATCCAAGCATGTGCTCCAATAAGAACGACAGTCTTGAATGGAACCCCGCCACCTATAACTAACGGCTATGTGGTCTATCTGAGACCAGCCTGATTCGGAGAAGGCGGGCGCCAAGTATAGCATTGGCGTGCACGATGCCTAAAACCAGTGCTGGCTAAAAATAGCTTATGCTCAGCGCACAGCTGCAACAGTCGCCCCACCACTACACGATGTGATGCTATCCCAAAACCTACCACCTAAACGAGATTCGGCTTCACCAAGGCGACCGACCTGGGCATTCATATCTCCGGCCAGAACGACTATATCAGAGCCACGTGTCGACCGAAGGAGAGTGGCCAGATCCGAGTAAAACACGTCCTTGACGCCGACGTCACTACAGTCAGTAGGAGCATAAGCAGACAATGAATAAATTTCTGAAAGTCTTGCGTCTAGAGCTGGTTTTAACAGAACCTGCCAAGCGGACGGCACAAAGTCTACTGTTAACAGGAATCCAATCTACTAATGCGGCTGCGGCCGTCGTGCTGAGGACTATACCTACTCCAGCCTGACCTGTAACGGCGGCTGTGGAGTCACCCGAAGTGTATAACCAGTATCGGGTAGACAATGCAGGTGTGTTAGTTCCATACTTCGAGTACTGTCCTGGATTCTAGTTTCCTGAGATACAACAGACATCGACATGCAACGAGTCTAACGTTCGTGCGAGAGCGGCCTGCTGACCTATCTGTTTTGGCGTGCGAACGTTGAAGGCACCTATATTAATTCGCATTCTAGGTCTAAGCAAGGGACGAGGGAGGCCTGAAGCTGAATGGCAAGAGACGGAACTTACCGGCTCAGTGTTACCACGGTTAGCTACATCTGTTGTGGGACCTGTAGAGTAATTATCAGAAATGGAGGTCGGGAGGGCCTGAGAGCTAAATTTGATAGGACAGTGGGGAGGGGTCAGCAGTAGCATGTTTTCGCCTATCCACCCTGCTGTATGCAGCAGATAGGGCGACCCGGTTTATACTGCGAGACGGCCGATGCAGTATGGAATTAACACTTGTCATATTCATGGTTGTGTGTGGGCTGAGATATTGCCAGGACGCGCAGACCTAGACAGGAGAACGATTAGGGTTCTCAACCAAAGCTCGTACCGCAAACTAGCGTGTGGTTGGCAATGTAGCAGAACCTGGTACTTTTTCCGGATAAAGGATCAACGTTCTTTCTCTTTTTCGTCAAGTTCCAGTCTCGTTTTGACAGTAGTTTTGCTCTCCACTGACAACTCTCTTTATGCAACACATGATGAACGTGCTGGATTGACTGAAACGTTAAGAGCTGTGCCAGTGCCTGATTTGATCGGTTTAGGGTGCGACGTGAACATGTGATCACTTAGCGCAAACAGTCGAACTCGGTTACCAGTTGGTTATCCACTGTAAATGGCGTTTGTCTAGAGCCGCATGACTGTCTGCGACCGGAGAGGTTACATAAAAATGGTGTCCAACCGGGTTGGACAATGGTAATGATACTGCTGTTTGCCTGAGTTCAGTGTAAGGTAATGTCTGTCAATAATGTGGGATCGTTAAAACAGCAAGGAAGTTATCCCAAGTTTGCCGCCCTACTGTCACTTGCAACTGCTTTTGTTCGCACGCAAATTATAGCCACCCTGGTTGTGACTGTTTTGATTATATAGGAATTTGTAACAGTGAGCCTCCTCCACCTTCTGTTTTACATGTGACCGGTTATCTACCAATGCGCACTTCATGTTTATTCACACTTCTGCCGATCGAACTTGTTCATCTGTTTTATGTCTGAATGAATAATCTCAAAATGATGTAGATTTCATTTAGTAAACTGACGTGTTTCCATTCCCATATGTTCCCTTTGCTGAAACTACAGACCGGCCAGCGCACGACGTGACGTTGTACTCGGGAACATCATATTTGGTGATGAGGATGAGATATAATCCATGCATTCAAATCCTGATGTATTAGGACGTTTACGAGTTCATATAAACGTATACGACTGAATGTAATATACAAACAAGGGATCATGGGTATTCACTGTGACACTTCAAGTCCGCGTCAGGCGATGGGATAATAAGAAAAACTACAGTTGGGTTACGGACTTATCAGTGTGTCTGCTGTATGTTTGGTTAATCAGTTATGTGTAGTGGGCATCGAAGTCGATGTGTCTGTTGAAAGCACTATAAATGGATTCGAAAACTAGTTGCTCTTGATTCCCTTTGATATCGGCCGGTGCACTGAAGTCGTCGTGGATAAACTACTTAATCTCACCATTCAGGTTTCCTTGTCTTGAGCAAGTTTTTCGATTTCCATTGTGTGCACTATTGTTATAAATTGCATTAGGTTAAAATGACATTCCGTGTATCAGCGTATGATGTAGGCTCTAGACTTGGTTGGACAGGATGCAGTCGTCCTTCTGATTGTTGCCTGGAGGCCGTATTTATTTGTGTTTAGTCATGCTGTTAAAAAATAGTGTGGAACAAAGGTCAACGGCACTGTTTTCATGCGACTTTCTGTCCTTATCAACTTGATTGAAATGTTTTTGTTTGCTTTCCTCCGTTCGTTGTAATGCCTATGTTTAATGTACCGTACTAGATTAGTTTTACATCTTTACGTACAGCGCAGCTTCTTAAAATTCGAGCACAGCACACTGGGCATCGCGTATCCAAAATAATTTTTAAACTCAAAACCGTTTAGTATATGCTTCTGCTGTGTTGTATTCAGTAATTGATTACGATTAGTTCAACAAAAATATTGATCTTATTTTGAAACGTTCTCTACCAACAAGCATCAGGCAAAAATGACCGTGCGGTGACTTTACGCTGACCCAGCCCGGATCAAGTGATCCGAAGGTTTAATATAGTCAACTTTGAGGAGCATGAGTGAAAAAACAGGTTGGTGGTTAGATTACTCATGCTTGTGAAACCATTGAACAAATTTTGATTATAGTTAAAAATGGAAAACATTGAACGAATTTCTTCTTCTGACTGCTTTATGTTACACTGTCGACAAAAATTCGTCTACCTCCTTCCTCTATCTTCTTTATCGTCGCTGACTCTCTTCCTCTCTGCACCCTGGGAACATCGAGAACGAGTAGGGCTTGTGCCAGTATGCTGTCGTGGTTTTTTGATACTCTCTCTGTTTTCTAAACCCGATGCCTCTTATACCTATTCGAGAAGAGCCAACAGTACCGATTGGCCCCTTAGCTAACACCTATTCGTTAAACCCTTCAGACATCACTGTATACTACGTCATTCTTTGCGCTAGTGTTGACTGTTTACTGGAACATCTTGATCAACTCCCAAGTTTTCGATCCTCCTCGGTGGCCATTAATTGAGGGTGTCCGATACAATGCTAATCTTGTTCCCAGTTTTGAAACACGACGTTTTTTTTTCTGGCACCGCTTTTCCTGACCAATAAAGATGCTGTCCACACATACGGCAATAAAAACTGGGTGACCAAGGACCCGAACTAGTGAAATCGCGATGATCGATGGAAGATAATATGGTACCCATTTTCGTATCTGTTGCTTCCGAATTGGTAGTTGTCAGATCTTCCTCTGTCCTCAATTTAACCTATCCGTCAAAATTACTGTGGAGAGAAGGCGTCCGTTACTTCAAAGTGGTAACAAATTGTTTGTAGGCAGGTGATGAGAGCCATTTCTTTCCGCATAAAATTTTCCTGTTTCAACTGCCATTTTATCGACATAGTCTCGTTCGTAGAGTTCCTGTTGGAGGCCACGACAGACAGCGTTATCGATCGTACATGACCTTGGTTGTGATTGACTTAGAGCGATACGCGTTGTTCTCGTTCCGGCGTGACATGTAGTCAGGTGCACGAAGCAAGCGATCGTGACATTCGGACATACATTGATCGAAGGCTCAAACGGTCCTTGTCCTTTCTGTTCTCTTGGCTAGTTAGGGATACATCAGTTTCAACAACCGACAGTAGAACCATCGGTTGCTTTGTTACACTCACGGTCTAATGCCCCGATAGTACGCTTACCTATTCTCATTCATTCATTCTTCGAGTGTGCAGAATCTTTGGCGATTATTCATGTACTAGAGACTAATTATCTGCCACACCACACCATTTTCTGATGCCGCAACTTACGGAATTTGATCTCAATGGGTCTTCCTTTTCTTTCATCTGAAGCTGACGTGACTCACAAGACAGTTGCTTGGATGGTTGCTAGTTCTGTTCAGTAACATATCTAACACGTAAAAAACCATATAAAGTGGCAGACGTGTCACAATATGAGAAGAAAAAAGTATCAGGTGAAAAGAAAAGAAAAGAGGTATAGGGAGAGAAAAAATTGCACCGACTCACACAGAATATTGCCATGCGAGCGCCATTGACTTATGTTGTTCGCTACATCAGACAGCGTCCTCAACCAAAGGTGTTCATTGTCCTTCGGACCCCAGCCAGGAAGCCGGGAGCGCCCTACTGAAGCAAGCTTCAAAGTGAGTGCCTTCATACCCCGAACCCAAGTCATGCGCTGACCACCAGGCTGCCGCTTCCAGTTTAACCCACCACTCGCAAACAAGGCACGATATGGCAGGCGGTGAGTTGACATTCGTAGGATGTGGCTAAGCCTATCAGGTCTGTGCGATGGGGTCAGTAAAGTCAAGGGTCGACAAAGTTTATCGTTCCGAAGACACTTCGGCGAACTCCGTCATTGTTGATACGGTGTTCCCACCACATGCCGCTAGTGCTTCAGAGACACCGATGGCCGAAAATAGACAATTTGTGCGCATCCTCCAGTTGTTACTCAAATCGGGTCAACTAATAAAAAAGGTCCTACTGTTACTTGTAACTGGGCTTTTTGTTTACGAGATCTAGGTCTTGTTAAATGTTACATACTTTGATGTGCTAAGTTCAATTTCCCGCTGTTTTGTTCTTTGGTCAGTGTTTTCTCCCTGGGTGTATGGCAGCTAGTTACTTATGTCAACCATTGGTGTACTGCTATCTTCATTGTCCGTAAACCTCCTACCGTGAGCAACTGTTTCTACGATGCAGGCAGTAGGTGCTATTCGTGGTCAGTCATTAGTTTTACAGTTCATTGGATAACTAACAGGCATTCATATAGAAGGATGAGCTGAGTAGATTGTTATTGGTGATGCAAGGACCAGTAGACCTAAACAATCCAATATTGGTTAGCGCGTTTGTGTTTTCCGAGTTCTTTTTTATCTCAAAAGTGCATATTAAATGAAGGCTCTGTAATCTTGTTAACCCGTGTGATTTGTTCCTGTTGGTCTAGCGGTCGCTGACCTGTCCGGGGAACTGTGTGGTGTTAACTATGAGTTGATTGAAAGCTTCAGCTTTACCCAAGTCGACTTTGTTGTGTTGCGTTCTCGCCCCCTCCTAGGAATCGATGGACAAAGTGTGCAAAAATGCCATGAAACGCTTCTTACAAACCAGACCAAGCGCTTCGAATGAATCTGTACGGCGTGCCAAAGAAATTCGTGGAATATTGCAAGCTCTACCTGTTCACTCCATTTTCCGTAAGCGTTTTTTTAATCTCTGATGTCTGTCGAACCAACACAGGTTGCTCAACATTACCTCTTGTTCGGAGTACTTGGCTCAGCCTATTGGGCACATGTCACGTAAGGGCACGAGGTACCTTTCGCTGATTCGAGTCCAACCAAAAACCGGAGTTTTCACGATCAGGTGTTCTTACTCGTTTAGAAAGCCTCTGTGCAATTCGACAGACATTCGTCAGCCATGCAAAACAGTGCTTATGTGTGTTGTTTTGCATTTTCAAATTCCTTGTAGTGGGTGTCTGGCAACGAACAACTTCCTAGACCAAGCGTCTTTTGTGGTCACAACACATGCATAGTTAGCGGCGCCCGTTTCGCATCATCCTGCCATAACAACTAGAGCCAAAAGACGCTTGTTCATAATGCTCACCACAAGTTGTTTGTGCTGCATCATTTGTGGCTCCATATACCACGTATCTAGTTTAAATCCGAAGGAGTAAAATCTGGAGGTGTGTGAATAGAGCCATTTGCGGTCCAGCCGGCTAATGCTGGTTAGCCAGATGGTTGTTTGTTGTGAAAGGGAAACTCTTATCTCTCAGAGATGAAACAATCAACTCCAATATTAAGATCTAAGCTGAGGAGAAAAATTTTGAAAATACAAGGCAAGGAATAGCTCAATATAGGAGTAAATATTATTGTACCCTAGATAGGATGAGGACAAAAGAAAAATTTAACGTTGGACTGAAAAACAAACAAGTCGTTTATCCTACAACGGTGAATGTGGTCCAGCTGACCAATCCTCGTTACGTACGTACGTACATACATACCTGTGCATATAGTTAAGTCTCCAACTATAACGCCGAGTTAAAATAACTGAATAACACCTGATCCACCTGTGACCTAGCACGCATATATTCTATGCATATTTACCACATAATATAACACAGAAGTAAGAATACACTGTTGGAGACATTGATTTCCAGCTCAGGTTACACGTTGTACATTAATCAAACCGCCTTGTCAGTTAACATTGGTCAGTCGATTTAGATATGGCACGAAAATAAACACGACCCACCGTTGATTAGCTGCACCTTCTAAGGTCGACCAGGTGACCTTTGCTAAGTACCCTTCCTACATTGATTACTTGATTTTCACATGAACCTACCATGTTTTTCTGCACTCGGCATGGTCACCCTTCAAGGTTAGAAGAAATTTAACAACACATTTTTACCGCGAAATGAGCGTTTTAGTTATTACTGCCTTGTTGGTTAACCGGCATGTTGTCGAAGATACTGGGCTCAGTTGTAAGGGTACTTGGTCTGTATTTATGGGAATCATTTCGTTAAAGTGGTCTGTTGAGTTAAGATCAGGTGGTCGAGTAGGCCTATATTATGCGACAATTTAAACGCCCAAACAGAGTTGTATTATTCTGCCCCTGAAATATTCGGCCGTTCTAGTCGGATTATATCCACTTAGGTTGAGCTGTGGTTAGTGTGTCTAAGATGGATTAAACCACTTTTTTCGATGACCAGGTAGCAGCCCTTACACGGATTGAAACACTGGACCCAGACGAGAGAACGATTAGAGTTATTAACCAATGCTTTTGACTCAAAAGCCTGTACCGCAAGGCAGTTGAGTGAAACCACATGGTGGTCAAGCGACAACGTGGTCACGAAATATGAAAACCCTGACTGCTCCACTGAGTAAAGTGGGTAGGTGTCGCCTGCCTGGATGGGGTCCTCGTGATCACTCAAACCGCTGGTTAGAGACGCTATCCGAGATGGCGGCGTGTCGCAGTCAATGGCGTACCTGCATCCATACCATTTCTAGTTCTTTCGCTTAGACTTCTATTAATTTTCAACCTTCTTAGTAACGTTTTCTTCTAGGATATTCCACGTCACTGTCAGCCCACAGTCAAGCCCAAGATAATAGGGGCCAGCATGTGATACACTTGCGCACCCAACCTACCATTTTCGGACGTTCAATTGACCCTGTTCCAACCCCATACAAAATGGTTCTTGGTGGTAGATCGAGCACCCACCACAAATTACTCTTGCGTAGGCTCATTGGCTGTGAGTATATCCCGTATGCAGCATGCCGGCGCTGTCCAGTCTGTCAGCCCGAGTAACCATTTTGACATCATGCTTTGCGCTCGGTGTACCGCCAGATCAAACTTACCAAATGTTCTCTGGGCATTAAAGTATTTATGACAGAAAAGCGCTTGAGAAAATCACTAGGCTTAATCCAGTCAAATAGGGACCTGAACCCGATCGCACTACAACTCAGGAAACAGGTATGAAGGAAGAGTAGGCACGATTCCCTCCTAACCGAGGATGTATTGATCAAATTTTCACTTCTCGCCAAATGGTGCAACAGCATCATACGTACCGCTAGCCAACAATTGCCCTTGTTTGTCGACCATAGAAGTGTATTCGATCCAGTGAATGATTATGATTGGTCTATACCTTAGAATTGCTTGAACGCAAGGGTGTACCAAACGGGTGCGTTGATGCTTTATTTCTATATTTCAGCTCAGGTTAAGGTCTATGGTGAACTGTCAGACGATTTCGGCACCAAGAGTGGCGTACGTCAAGGCTGTCAATTTCCACCCCTTTTTACTATTTTATTACGATTCTTGAAAAAAAGGCAAGAACGGGACACAGAACCACGATTAGTATCTCGATCACACGGTATCACAACACGTCATGAATCCAAGAGTACGGGTAATGGAACACAACACTCCGAGCCTAGATCCTCTAACAAATCAGGGAAAGGACAATCTTTGAAAGAGCTCTATTTGCTGATCAGCCTCTAGGCGAAACACAAATGCATTGCTACTGTATTTCTAGTTTTTCTTAAAGTTAGTTCGAGCAATGGATCAAGTATAAGTAGACGTCAAAATTACAACTAAAAACGGCGTTGTCCAACCCTCTCAAAATAGCAATTCCAGTTTTCTCGTCAAATATAACGAGTTTTTGGGAAACCCGTCTCCTAGCGTGCCCTCGTTAAACATCACTGGTACTGGCCGTTCACAGTGATCGAGCTTTATTGTGCGAGTGGGTTGGCGTTTACTATCCGTCTGTCTTCTCGACTGCAAAGCTCTCAGCTCCCTGCTTTTTTCAGGTGCTGCCGTTGCTGAGGTTAGCATGGCCGAGATTTGTTGTCGGCGCTTGATCTCCGAAGTTTCCCAGCAAAATGTTCGGCGGAAAATTGATTTTTCACTTGTCCGAAATCCATAACATGACATGCACGCACACCCAGATGTCGTTCCCGACGGTTACATAATAGATCATAATTCAGTGTCTCTGTTTGGCTGTAACCATTATCTAGTAAGGGTGACCTGGACGTTAGACCCTTGCATAAACCGGATCACCAACAACGAATCGTGGTCGGTGAAACTGCTGGTTGTCTTTCGGTGGCTCTTCCGCTGTGACCAGCACGTTGAGCATGTTCTCAACTTGCGAGTCGTAAGAGCTCCTGCCGATAGAAGTTCATTTGAGACCGCCAAATTTGGTGTAATGTAACAAGAGAACAAGAACTCCCACAGCACTTACTTCGCCGGTTCCTCCTCGCGAGACTTTAAGAGTGCCCGCTTACATGTGTCCACAGAACGTTCCGCCCGGCCATTGAACTGCGGGTGGTAAGGTAATGAGTGAAGATACTAGATGTGGTTCCGGCTGTAGAGCTGCTAGAACTGGGTCGAGGTGAACTACGATCCGTTTTTCGAAGCAAGCATCTCTGGGAGGCCGTTTTGGCTGAGGATCGGTCGCAAAGAGCTGATTATGGTTGAGACTGTGGCGTGGGCCAACGAGACAATTTCCGACTGTTTGCATTACGTTTCCACCAGATGCATCACACTTTCAAAGGTTCCAGCAAAGATCACATGCAGCCGCGGCCAAATTGATTGGGTTGCTTTAACGACTTGGACTCGACCCTAGGCGCGTTTTTGGCGGCTTGGCGACGGTGACTGCATTGCCTGACTAGGTGTTCAATCTGGCTGTCTTTCCAAGCCAGTAGGAACATAGCTTCTGGCACTCGATTTCATATGTCCACCAGCACTGAGGTGTCCCAAATTAAACTGTCTGACGGAGGAAGCCATGGGCAGTGACGCGGTCGATGACAACTGAAAGTCACCCGCGCCTTAGATGCACCTGGTGAAGTTTACCTTTCTGTGGAGTTGACGGATATCGATTTTAGACATGACTAGTGACCTCCATGAGTATCCGGTAGGATTTCTCGACGCGTTTGCTGTCATCTGTACAGGTTTGAATCGCACGCACAGCATCACATCAATATCTTCAAACAGGCTGCGAAAGTACTTTTGATTGTTGAGTTGCATCGATGCTTTGGACTTACTGAACAAGAGGTCACAAACTGTTTGCCACCTTAATTTAATTTGCCAACTTGCATCATGTCTGCTCTTTTGTTTTGCCGACACATATGCTCCCACTGTTCTATAGTTGCTGGCAAAGATCCCGTAATCGGACTTGCGCAGCTATCATCCATAGAAACCCCTTATTTTCTTTTATAGTTACCGCGCTCTCATCTCTGTCAACGCCTGTTCGATCCATGTGAGACCTTGTA
>LOND01000121.1:14212-34951 GCA_014220965.1 Paragonimus kellicotti | reverse complement strand
AACACACACACGCATTATATGCTCTTCCTTTCAGCAACAATCGAACGTCTTTTCGACGCCACAGATGACGCCCGTTGGTAAACGCAACTCGTGCCTTTGCTATCCTCGCCGATAGCTCATCAGCAGTATTACAAGCTGACGAGATAGTGCTACCCAAGTAGGTGAAACTGTCCACAGTCTCAAGCGGATTACCTGCAATAAAGAAAGTAGGAATGGAAATGCCCCAGTCTTGAAGTAACACTGCACTTTGAAGGTGCGAAGCGCATTCCATACAAACCAGCCCGGTCATTCACCTTGTTCAGCATGGTCTGCATGTCTTCGGCAGAGGGGCTAAGTAAGACAATGTCGTCCGCGTACTCCAGATCGGTCAACCGAGCGCCAGGAAGAAGCTCAACACCAAGTCCACTGGACTCCTTAAGCGCACCCTCCAAAATGTCGTCCATGACAAAATTGAACAGGAAAGGGGGAAATCGGACACCCTTGACGAACACCACTAGAAGTGATGAACGCCCGAGACAGCTGTCCATAAACTCTCACCCTGCTTGCAGAGTGAGCATACAGTGATCTCAACAGATTCACGTATTTCCCTGGTACTCCCTTGCGAAGAAGACAGTTCCAGAGAACGTTACGAGCAACTGAATCGAAAGCAGCCTTCAGGTCCAAAAAGACCACGACCGTCGGCTGCCTATAAGAGTGCCGATGTTCCAAGATCCGTCGCAAGGTAAAAATGTGATCAACGCACCCTCGACCGGATCGGAATCCTGCTTGTTCTTTACATGTCTGACTATCTCTGGCCCTAGTGAGTAAATTGGACGCCACAGACTTTAGAATGATCCCTCTGTGAGTAACTATAACGCCGACGGTACCAATCCAATCGGCGACGGCAGATAACCACAAACAAAGTGTTTCAGTTAGCACAGGGATGTACACAGATTGAGAACGCTAAACAAGACAATAAGATGAAGGATTTTAAAGATGGTTTTCATGATTGGACAAAAAGTTGAAAAATGACCTGAAAATGCAGTCATACGAGTATGAACTAGGTAGCACCTAAATAATGGCAATCAGACGTTCGGTGACAGTCAGGCTGCGGCTCATTCAAAAATGATTACTCAAGTTGACCAAAAACATTTCGAAGTATAACGAAATCATCGACATATTTGCTCAAGCAAGCTGTCTACGCGTCTAACACGCAAGTAACAAGTTAGCAAAAATATTAGAGCCAAAGTAGAATTGAAATTATGGATTGACCGCATTGAAAAACTGATGACTATTCAACTAAACCTAATAAAGCCTGCCAAAAAAAAAATCCATCAGTCTTTCTACAAGTGTGCGGACAATTACATTGGTAAAACTGCGTGTATACCAGGGAGCAAAGCTAAGAAACAGGCGTCACGATAGCGGAGGAACGTATTGGTGCATCCATGTATGAAAAGTTAGTAGTCACGAACCAACGTATTCTCTTTCAGAAGAAAATTGTAAACCACAAATCACAATGCCTGTTTTGATGCAACTTCAGCAATGAAGCTCGAAAGTATCGTAAAATAGTATAGGTTAACTTGTGTTGAGTCTAAAAACAAACGGTTGAAATAGTAAGGCATAAAGACGTAACTACGCAAAGCGAGTTTAGATAATGTCATACGGCGACAATCTCGGAAAACGATATACGATTCAAACGATCTCAAACAGGTAATCCGTAATCTACCTTGCACAGCAAATCGTACTGCACGGTAGCGTAGGCCAACTCGCTGGCTGCATTCTGAACGATGCCATCAACTTCGGACGAATCTAGTCCCACCGAGCTATTACTGGTGGAAAAAGCCATGCTCACTTGATCGAACAAGCGTGAGAGACTACGAGAGAGATATGCCGTCTCGAATGGACAAATGCTTCGAATCAAGCAGCTCGGCACATTCGTATCCATTCTATTGCGCTTGTCTTCCAAGCTAGAATCGGTTGCGGAATAGGGTGGTTGAACGAATCGAATCCGACGATCCAGATCGAGCACCAACTTCAACAATTTAGGGTATTCTCCCTCAAGGGCCTCTTTGACCTGAGGAGAACGGTCAGCAGTATCCATGAGCTTTTTGGCCAGATGATCAATCGCCCATCCGATGAAACCTTCGTTCGACCGTAGCTGCGCGTCTAATTCCGAAAGATGAGCGCGAAGAGTTTCGGAATCAATCAGATCAGCATGAGCTGCCGGCAAGGATATCGTTCGGATGAGTTTGTTCTGAAGGAACAGATGTGAGGAGAATAAGCATCGAACTGAAACAGCCTATTGGAGTTATCATTAGGAATTCAACAGAGCAACACTTGACGGTCCCGTGAAAAATGGTAAATCTTGTAATATACCTTTGTGAGACCTGATGTAAACTGCTCGCCAACAAGTGAACCAGAGGGCTTGAAAACTTAGTCTGTCAACAACAAAAAACTCCTGTGTTCGAGCACAAAACATGGAGTTCAACATCTACCAGCAATACGCTCAATGATTACATAGCTTAATAATCAAGTTCCACGAGTGGAATTGACCACCTCATCTCGTCAGTCGTGCAGTTACATACAGATCTAAGTGTCATCTTGCTTTAAACAATCTCAGCACAATTCACAAAACACGTTGATGCTCAACGTGCTAGTGTACTTTATGTCACTGCGAGTTAGGTGCGGACAGAAAATACAATAAGAAGGTGCATGCAACACTTTCCGTGATTCCTACGATCTTACAAAGAGTTTGTTCTATAGGTTAAAGTGGTTACCATAACGGCACTTTCGATGAAACTAAATCACATGTACAGATGTTTCCTAAGTACTAAAACAGAAGAAAAAAAGAAGAGTGCGTTTTCTTCCACACTCTTCGTTTAATTTTTGTGTAGAAGAGGTCGGCTTATACCAAGCATACAAATGATTACTTAGCACAACAGGTTCGTACAAAACCTATTCAGAGTATATACATACATACTAACTTTCCTAGGTTGTTCCACGGATAAGAAAAGTTTTAAGCTCGCTGTTGATGCCAACCTAACGAATCGACTTCACGGTCAGATATCGACAAGAAAACTGAGGTCAATAGGGAAACTAAATAACAGTTCTGTTCTTAATCAGACCAAGTACGCACAACTTCCGCTAAACGTATCACCCGATCCAATATAAGCAAGCTTTACGGTAGATAACTGTGGTGAAAAGGAGTCGTTAAACGAATTTTTAAACCATCACATTAACCTACATCGGTAATCTGCTCGATCTCGGCCAAGAGGATTGGCCGAAAAGCTCTTAGTCTAGCATAGGCTTCTGGAGCCAACACAGCCAACGACGAGCCTACTTTCGGTGCCAGAAGTGGAGCCAGAGCGAG
Source organism: Paragonimus kellicotti (assembly GCA_014220965.1). Classification (NCBI taxonomy): domain Eukaryota; kingdom Metazoa; phylum Platyhelminthes; class Trematoda; order Plagiorchiida; family Troglotrematidae; genus Paragonimus; species Paragonimus kellicotti. The sequence goes on along the minus strand of LOND01000121.1, from coordinate 31,602 downwards.
TTCGAACTCCGCACAGTCAGCAGCCAATCGGAGACGCCCACGTTCGTTCAGCGGACTCACGAGGCTCACATTGTACAGAAACGCATCAATCCAGCGTGTGAGGAAGGGTCGAAGGGCGTACTGAAGAACCACCTCACCACAAGGAAAACTGCCCATCGTTGTGGAGAGAGTTGCGGGTGAATTCGGGGGTTTTGCGGCCCACGTAGTAGATAATGTTGATGAACCAGCCGGAACAGAAGATGGTAGCTGGGAAAGTCCACAAAGGTGTTGCTTTCGAACTCGCCCGATAAAATCCTGGTGAAAAAACAGCAGAGGAAGTACAACAGTTTGACCATCAAGAATCAATCCTACTAGGTCACTGTTCTTTTAGATTAGTGTACTTCATCGTCTATCGGTCGAAACGAATGAATGCTGGCAACGCAGATTCTGCACACCACGTCCACCAATCTGAATAAATGGCTCTGAAATACCGTTTAAATCATTATAATATCTAATGCTGAAAACTATCCATTTAAAAATAGAGTTAAGAATGCCGAATCGAGTCGTAAGCGAGTAGTCCCCATGGGATACGAAGGTATGAACAAGAAATAAACGAGAAACCTTAGTCAGAAAGTTAAAATTACACCATCGTCTGTAATTGGCCATTTGTTAAACTATCAAGCTTCCTAAAAAAAAGACACGGTACATATTTTGTAAAATCTGATGAATCAACGAACGAAACTCACATTAGCACTTAAATCTTGGCTTCGGAAGCCCCCATTATGTGATCATTCACCGGTCAGTTAATGAAACGCCATCTTCGACGGCTGAGTCAATTACTTGGAACGTCAGCACAGCGTTAACTGTATCAGGCATTATTTACCAGGATTACAAGTAAGCCAAAAGGGGCTGGCCTCAACCGCGATCACGGCAAGGATATAAACTAATGATGAGTTCTAACAAGAATGAAACTCGAATCTAGAGCTTTCGCCGAAAACGGTTGTCTGGAAGGTCTCTCTGAGTATGAAAGAAGCGGTTAGGTTTAAGTGATGTTCAATCCATGCAAACAAAGCATCTTACTACTTAGCAGCAAAGGACCTGCAACTAAAATGTAGTGTCATATATGAGAACCGCAATCGACTTCAAATGCACGATGCCAGACTCGGTAGATGAACATGCACATACAACTAAATGCAAATTCACTCAACAGCGATCACGTTTGGGAACTGGAATGTTGGTAAGGCAGCCACCTATACGCAATAACCATTTAGTGTGACACATCAGAAAACGGACAGCTTGCGTGTTCTAACGCCGTTTTACTTTGATGTTACCACGTACCAATAGAGTGTGTGGCTAAAAGGTTGCCTCATTTAAGCAAATAATCAAACAAGACGGGAGGTCCGCGACTCTCATGAAAAAGCCAATACTGCTCCTCGATATGAATGATCACAGTTCAATGCAGATGTGGGATTTTCTTGGAAAAGAGAACTGTACTTTACTGATTTCATACGCGTCTACGTTTTAAGGAATTCCGTAAGTGAGTTTTACCGGCTGCGCGGAGGCTACTTGTAATTTTCACTGACCTTCCGCCTCTGACTGAGCATAAAATTTTCAGTTTCACCTTCGACACCAAATATCTCCGGCTGGTTCGGGGTTATATGGCTACATCTTACGCAATGTGGTGAACCAATGGAACTCGATTTTATCAGCCGCCCAGTGGCTGGGATACACATAGTGAGATTCTAACGGTGGGATGGCGTAACCTCAACCTCTGGTGCATAGACAGGTAAACGAACAGGGGAGCTATCAATTGTCTTTCGTCCTACTAGTAATCAAGTTGAACGGAACGAAGTGAAAACAATTCGGCAATCTCAACAGACCACATTGAGTGTGTCTAACCTGATCTTCGGATGCGCAGAGTATGATCAACCGTTTTAATCGATTCAATCCAAAGCTCAGTTGGAGCTTTGAAAGTGTCTGGACGCGAGTTTGAAGTGGGCTTACCGAAGTGACTAGAATATACAGGTTTCTAGTTGGTTCTCACTCTAAAGGTGGCTATTACGTTTGAGTTGTGCCTAAAACGTGTTGACTTCCCTAAATCTCCTACGATCTGAACTAACGTGAAACACAATAGCGAAGCTAAAGAAAAATAAGCGTTGAATGTCAGAAGGCAGGTCGAAATACCTACGATCGAAAGAATCCGCAGCGTGGTACTTCAAAGCCAAATACTTTCTAGATAATCGGAAGCGTTAGTGTAAAATTAGTTCCTATCTAGTTAATGCGGATGAATACGGTTCAGCTGGCTGGAGGGTTACAAGGACAATAATTGGTGATGGCGTAATATTTCACGAGGTTCATTCGTAAGTCGACATTCTGCCACCAGCCTTGTCCAGGTTTGGATACAAGTGGGAATAGTCTGAACAAGATCCGGATCAGTGACCTTCATGTCGTGAGCCTAAGGTCTCACTCACAGGGCCACAGGTCCTGCGAGCACAGTTTGTGACGAAACTATTAAATTGATTGGCAGGTTGTTTGCATCCTTTAACTGTGAATAGACAATTCACCATGAAATAGTACATTATCACTGTTTCGTGCCTACAATAGTGCTCTAGTGGATAGGAGTTTAAGTTCGTAGCACACAGATCGCCGACTTTAGTTTTTTTTTATAGCTATATCTAGCTCATGAGTTCAAACATGGGCAGAACCGAGCATGGGACATCGGATCGAGGATGGGAACTAATAAATGTTGTGTAACCAAAACAATTGCTTTCCAAAGTAATCAGACTGAGAAGCAGATCATTTAGAGGACGGTTGTCGTACTTCTGGATCACTCTAAGAAGAAGCCTAGAACAATGCGGTTTCAGAAACCATCACAGATTGCGCACATAGTTGGCAACGAATTTTACTGCATTCGCGACTGAAAAAACCACGTCCATGAGTAAGACAAAAAACTGAGTACGTTAAAGGGTGGAAAAAACGTACTTGTAATCGCACCATATATGTCGAGCAGGTGCGTGGCGAGTCCGGTCGGATTATCATTTGATCGTCCGAATCGGTAAACTTTTCATCATGCATTGTACCCAGGATGTTTTCAAAAGTCTCCCCAATCGATTGTAATAACGGTTGCAGAATGTTCAAACATAAAACATTCAAACGAGATTCCAACATATCGTGTATGGCTTGGAATGGGGAACCACTATGACCAGGGTCCATGGACTGCAACACAGGAAGATTACGCAGACGCCGTGAACACGTTAAACCTAACTGCGTGCCGAAAGCGCATAACAGATTAATCAGCCTAATGTTGTTTTGTTGCCCGGTAGTCTGTGTGTCAATGACCTCGTTTACTTCCGGTCCAACGGAAATCAGGTTCTCAACATTGGTCGCGAACAACGCCACAGTTTTGCTGACATTCCGCGAAACCTGTCGGACAAATCAAACCAGAAAAAGAGACTGGAGGGTCACGATTACACGGTGAAATTCCCAGTAGTAGCTATAAACGTGAAAACATGGAAGAGGGTGTCACACTGCGAGAACGGCCACTTACCAGAAGTTGTACAGAAATCTACTGACCAAACAACCGGAACGATACAAATAACCTGTCTAGGAAGTCCTAATCGCGGGGTTATCGATTGGAGTTAACAGAGTAACTGTGTCTCCTATCGAGACGATCGGGCAACCTGATCATTACTCACAAGCGAAAGTGGTTGAGCGTTCACATATGATAATTCGGTCGTGCCTAATGTGAGGTCAATGGCGCAGTGGTAAACACGGTTGCCTCATGAAAGCGTGGCCGGAGTTCTAGTCCCGGCAGTGGCAAGGATATGCACTACTGACGAGAAACTCGAGTCTAGTGCTTCTTTTCGAAAGGGGCCGACTGGAAAGTCTATGGGAATGCGACAGCTGCGATCAATTGTGGGTGATGTTCAACTTGAAATAATAATGAAAGAAGCCTAGACGGAAGTAATTAGAAATGGTATCAATGCAGGTATGTCATTGACTGCGGCACATCGCCATCTCGGATAGCGTTTCTAACCAGCGATTTGAGTGATCACGAGGACCCCAGCCAGGCAGGCGACACCTACCCACTTTACTCAATAGAGCAGTCAGTCTTCATATTTCGTGACCACGTTGTTGCTTGACCACCACGTGGTTTCACCCAACTGTTGGTGGTCTCAGTATATAATGCCCGGTACGGTAAACGCTCAGCTGGCATGCGGAGTACGTGACCTAACCATCGCAGGCTGTGCAACGTGAGTAGTTGACCGATCGATCGCGCATCCCGAGCGTTCCGGAATACGCGCCGGCGAACTGCCGCATTGCTCACGCGATCAGTCCACTTAATGTGGGCTAATTTGGCGGAGACAACGATGGTCAAATACAGCAAGCTTGTTGATATCTTCCTTGCGAACAGGCCACGTCTCCGAACCATAGAGCAAAACAGAACGCACACAAGCATTATATACTCTTCCTTTCAGCGACAATCGAACGTCTTTTCGACGCCACAGATGACGCAGGTTGGCAAAGGCAACTCGTGCCTTTGCTATCCTCGTTGATATCTCATCAGCAATATTACAAGCTGACGAGATAGTGCTACCCAAGTAGGTGAAACTGTCCACAGTCTCAAGCGGATTACCTGCAATAAAGAAAGTAGGAATGGAAATGCCCCAGTCTTGAAGTAACACTTTGCACTTTGAAGGTGCGAAGCGCATTCCATACAAACCAGCCCGGTCATTCACCTTGTTCAGCAGCATGTCTTCGGCAGAGGGGCTAAGTAAGACAATGTCGTCCGCGTACTCCAGATCGGTCAACCGAGCGCCAGGAAGCTCAACACCAAGTCCACTGGACTCCTTAAGCGCACCCTCCAAAATGTCGTCCATGACAAAATTGAACAGGAAGGGGAAATCGGACACCCTTGACGAACACCACTAGAAGTGATGAACGCCCGAGACAGCTGTCCATAAACTCTCACCCTGCTTGCAGAGTGAGCATACAGTGATCTCAACAGATTCACGTATTTCCCTGGTACTCCCTTGCGAAGAAGACAGTTCCAGAGAACGTTACGAGCAACTGAATCGAAAGCAGCCTTCAGGTCCAAAAAGACCACGACCGTCGGCTGCCTATAAGAGTGCCGATGTTCCAAGATCCGTCGCAAGGTAAAAATGTGATCAACGCACCCTCGACCGGATCGGAATCCTGCTTGTTCTTTACATGTCTGACTATCTCTGGCCCTAGTGAGTAAATTGGACGCCACAGACTTTAGAATGATCCCTCTGTGAGTAACTATAACGCCGACGGTACCAATCCAATCGGCGACGGCAGATAACCACAAACAAAGTGTTTCAGTTAGCACAGGGATGTACACAGATTGAGAACGCTAAACAAGACAATAAGATGAAGGATTTTAAAGATGGTTTTCATGATTGGACAAAAAGTTGAAAAATGACCTGAAAATGCAGTCATACGAGTATGAACTAGGTAGCACCTAAATAATGGCAATCAGACGTTCGGTGACAGTCAGGCTGCGGCTCATTCAAAAATGATTACTCAAGTTGACCAAAAACATTTCGAAGTATAACGAAATCATCGACATATTTGCTCAAGCAAGCTGTCTACGCGTCTAACACGCAAGTAACAAGTTAGCAAAAATATTAGAGCCAAAGTAGAATTGAAATTATGGATTGACCGCATTGAAAAACTGATGACTATTCAACTAAACCTAATAAAACCTGCCAATGGTGTTCGAGTATGAACAAGAAGGTAGTTAACTTTGTTTGAATATAGACCATCAAACCGTAGCTTTTGCATCCATACAGACTTTTCTGTGAGTACAACTCGAAAGGGGCAGTCTCAAAAGTCAATCTAAATTCGAATGCTGCAATCGAACGTGAATGGCGCTCAACTTAAGTGAGTCAAATCCCCCTAAAACTCACCAGTGATTTTAGAATATCCTATCCTTGATGTCAGAAACATAATCTGAAGACGATCTTCCTACGAAACTCTCTCTTTCCTACTAATTTCCTTGAATCCTTCATTAAAAACGGAGCCATCTTCTCTGGAAACGCTGATCGTGTAAGTGCCATTGAAAGTAATTTATAAATACCTCCCTTTTCAATCGCGATATCATGAAGAATATGTTTGGGTCTACAAGGAAACTCGCACGTGATTTGGCAAACTCAGCTGTGCTCACAAGAGCTGTCAGGATGTACCTATTGCGGATCAGAATTTTAAAAAATCCATCAGTCTTTCTACAAGTGTGCGGACACTTACATTGGTAAAACTGTGTGTATACCAGGGAGCAAAGCTAAGAAACAGGCGTCACGATAGCGGAGGAACGTATTGGTGCATCCATGTATGAAAAGTTAGTAGTCACGAACCAACGTATTCTCTTTCAGAAGAAAATTGTAAACACAAAATCACAATGCCTGTTTTGATGCAACTTCAGCAATGAAGCTCGAAAGTATCGTAAAATAGTATAGGTTAACTTGTGTTGAGTCTAAAAACAAACGGTTGAAATAGTAAGGCATAAAGACGTAACTACGCAAAGCGAGTTTAGATAATGTCATACGGCGACAATCTCGGAAAACGATATACGATTCAAACGATCTCAAACAGGTAATCCGTAATCTACCTTGCACAGCAAATCGTACTGCACGGTAGCGTAGGCCAACTCGCTGGCTGCATTCTGAACGATGCCATCAACTTCGGACGAATCTAGTCCCACCGAGCTATTACTGGTGGAAAAAGCCATGCTCACTTGATCGAACAAGCGTGAGAGACTACGAGAGAGATATGCCGTCTCGAATGGACAAATGCTTCGAATCAAGCAGCTCGGCACATTCGTATCCATTCTATTGCGCTTGTCTTCCAAGCTAGAATCGGTTGCGGAATAGGGTGGTTGAACGAATCGAATCCGACGATCCAGATCGAGCACCAACTTCAACAATTTAGGGTATTCTCCCTCAAGGGCCTCTTTGACCTGAGGAGAACGGTCAGCAGTATCCATGAGCTTTTTGGCCAGATGATCAATCGCCCATCCGATGAAACCTTCGTTCGACCGTAGCTGCGCGTCTAATTCCGAAAGATGAGCGCGAAGAGTTTCGGAATCAATCAGATCAGCATGAGCTGCCGGCAAGATATCGTTCGGATGAGTTTGTTCTGAAAGAACAGATGTGAGGAGAATAAGCATCGAACTGAAACAGCCTATTGGAGTTATCATTAGGAATTCAACAGAGCAACACTGACGGTCCCGTGAAAAATGGTAAATCTTGTAATATACCTTTGTGAGACCTGATGTAAACTGCTCGCCAACAAGTGAACCAGAAGGCTTGAAAACTTAGTCTGTCAACAAAATCCTGTGTTCGAGCACAAAACATGGAGTTCAACATCTACCAGCAATACGCTCAATGATTACATAGCTTAATAATCAAGTTCCACGAGTGGAATTGACCACCTCATCTCGTCAGTCGTGCAGTTACATACAGATCTAAGTGTCATCTTGCTTTAAACAATCTCAGCACAATTCACAAAACACGTTGATGCTCAACGTGCTAGTGTACTTTATGTCACTGCGAGTTAGGTGCGGACAGAAAATACAATAAGAAGGTGCATGCAACACTTTCCGTGATTCCTACGATCTTACAAAGAGTTTGTTCTATAGGTTAAAGTGGTTACCATAACGGCACTTTCGATGAAACTAAATCACATGTACAGATGTTTCCTAAGTACTAAAACAGAAGAAAAAAAGAAGAGTGCGTTTTCTTCCACACTCTTCGTTTAATTTTTGTGTAGAAGAGGTCGGCTTATACCAAGCATACAAATGATTACTTAGCACAACAGGTTCGTACAAAACCTATTCAGAGTATATACATACATACTAACTCTAAGCCGCACTCATGGGTTCAACGTTTCCAGCTACTGTTGACTTTATCGGTAGTTCACAAAATCGCAGGTTAACAGATAGGCGTAAATGTACGAATAATGAATCATCGGAGCTGCAGAAATTCATTATCATGTTTAACAGCGTTTCAGCTAGTTGTGTGGATGATCGCACACTCTCCAGCCTGACAGATACTACCACACAACCTCGTTCATATAACACTGTTACTTAGAAACTGTCACACATACCACAGCAAACGAGGGTAAATAGCGGATGATGTAGGCTTTTTAAAAAAGAGAGGGGTGGGAGATGAAAGATGAAACGTTGCATTAATGGACACAAAATCGCAACACAACCGTCAATGACTTTTATTCCAAACCACATCAGACCGCCTTAAAAAAAGAAAACAGGGTCCAACTGTCGGACCGGAAATGAGTATACACTACTGATAGGTTCTAACCCGAGCGGGCCTCGAGTTCAGTGCCGCAATTGTTTCGTTTTGTACCGATCGGACAACCTGGGCATTATTCACAAGCCAGTGTGGTTGAACAGTCGGATACGATTGTTTGGCCATACTCATTTTGGGGTCTGTGAAGTAGCAGTCAGTAAGCTCGATAATTGCAAATTCAACTCCCGATCCGAAGAAGGCTACATATTACCGACGGGTTGTAACCGGAAAGAAAACAGCGCACAGTGCTTTGTTTGGAATCGGCCGGCCAAAATAGCTTAACTCAGGATGACGGCTGCGATTAACTATGGGTAGTGTTCAATAATCAAAACCCTCGACTACACAGCGATCTCTGAGAGTCCTGGCGTGGGTTCGTGGATCGCTTGCCGCGATCGGGTACTATGTTTCTGTCGCTCGTTAGAATCAAAACGAAGCTCAGACTTTTCATAATCTGGTCTCTTCTGAATCAACAGTTAAAATTAGTAAGATACGGTTGTTTCATCAAAGCCCTTAAATGCGACGTTTATCTACGTTATGGTGAGTAATTAATGCTGTTGAGCAGCAACTAACACGGTTCCCCATGTTTTGAGCGTGAGGTTGCCAAAATCCAACGAATGTCCACAGTGAAACGCAATAGGTCAGCGGGTCGAGCGAGTTCCCGGACTGAGGTTCTCGTGATTTGCAAGGCCAGCGGCTGAAGAAGTTAGTTCAGATGACGACTATTCGACGTAGGGGACGCGAACGTTGTTGTAGTTCGGTTGAGTAGTCTGTGAGGCAAGTGCAATTAACGACGTAGCAAAGAAGCGGTCTTGCTACTGAAGCCTTACTTTCACTCACAGCACTGTTGTTTGTTTGCAAAGTGCAGACATCTTGATTTTGAACGTTTGCGCTAAGGTTGATATTTTTTAATACTTGGGTCCTATCTCTCTACTCTCTATTGCTCCCTAAGTGGTTACTTCTCTCCATGGTTATGTGGCCGTTAAGCATCGAAATAAGCCACTGACGTATTGCTGTTCATGACTATGATTCAGTTAAACAGTTGTTATAATCCTACCAACCGTGTGGAATCAGAAAGAGTTGCGACAGTGTACAGTACATTTCTGTCACTCAGTACGTCGTCAAAACGAATATGACAAATCAACCATGAATGTGACCAGTCTGACAGTCAACAAATCAGAATACAGAAACCTACTGATCCTATTTGGCCGGACCACCAACGACTTGTAAGGCGAACAAATGCAAACGGATGACTAGGTAGAAGTACATCGGCCGCCTGCAACAATGGAAGCGTCTCCGCAACAACAGTAGGTACACTACCAAACGCCAACTGATCGCTGCGTGCAGAGAGTGAAATTCAAGAGGGCGTACCAAATCAACAGCAATGTCAAATAATCAAACAGGTGTGCGCCACCACTGCTGACTTCGAGCGGAATACGGGAAGGCTGACTCGATATGTCACCAACGGTCAGACTCAAAAAAAACCCAGAAGGCAGTATTAGTCAACATTTAAATAAATCAGATGAAAAGCATACTACTGCACACCCGCAAAATAAAAGGTGCGTTTCAAACAAGATAAGCACAACTATAGAGAAATATCTCATTATTGAACCGAACAAATCAATTCACTCACCTTGAACGAGCCCTAGGGATTTGAGATTGGCCGAGGCGAACAACAGAATGACAGATGCTCGTAAGGCCACTTTTTCGTCACCATACCAATCGTTAACCACCTCATGCAAGAGCAGCTCTGCTAAACTCGGACATGGTTCCACAGAGGAATCCAATCGGAAAATGGGCGCGAGAGAAACGGAAGATGAGGCCTCACGTTTCTTTAACAACGTCAATCCCAAAAGACGACAGTGAGATGAAATATGCTCCAACTTGTTTACAGTGCCATCCAGACTAGTCCATAAGGCAACATGAAAAGCGGCGGCTTGACCTCCTATCCCTGTAAGGGACGCCCGACCTGATACAGAATGGAATGTAAATACACTGAAGACAATGTTTTATTAATGAACCGAGTATCATTAAAATAAGACTGCTGTATAAAAGAGTCACACAAGTATGCATTGCATGGAGTGTACATTAAACAGTCATATGAAATAGTAATGCTAATCAACAGTGTAGAGTTTTCAAATAGATGCCACAGCACCACGTTACAACCAACCGAATGTTCGTCTGAGTTTCTTCACACTCAAGAGAACCACTAGTATCACAATGCAGTTGGCTGTTTAAAGTTCGAGACAAACCGACCGCTTTCCAGCTGAAGAAAAAAGTACCAATTTTTTTAATGCATTCTGGAACGATAATTAACAGGGAAAAGGAATTCACTTTTCCGTGTCCATCATATAATGGTCCGTAGTCGAAGTGGATAGCCATCAAATTGCAAAATACGATGGACTAGGCGCACATGGGTTCGTTGTATTATGTCACTTAGAACGAAGATTCCTTGGTCCACGTAATTTTCTGCTATTACTTACACTTTCGGTTTACACTATCCGACGTATACAGCCATGCAAGTGACCATAAGTTAGACTTTTCCACTCGTGTTTTGACGCATAGTCACCATTATCAGACCGGGATCACCGCAGCTTTTCGGTCCGTAACCATCATTTGCTAGCCGCTTTTCACTATTTCAGCCAACATTAGCTATTTAACAGGCTAGAATGGAGCGGAAACATATTGGGAGTGTTCATCTTGTGCCGTGAGCCCAGCGGTCCAAGTGTATGTCGGACACAACTAATTGGTGAGCCCGTAAAGATGTGAACATGCGTGCCAATAGGATTTGGCGCTCGACAAGCCTACCTGGCGCGGTGTAGTAAAGGCAACAGATGAATGATAGGACAGCCTGTGTCGAATTTGAAGTTTTCGCCTAATGAACAACCATGATTTAAAATGCATCATCATCATCATAGACAGCAATACATCAGTGGTTCACACTGATGCTTAACTGCCACACAACCACGAAGGAAAAAACCTATATAGGAAGAGAGAAGAGAAAAAAGGAGGGGGGAAGGGGACCTAACTACTAAAAATAGCTACGTCTATATTCAAACATACAACATCAAGGCGCCTACACCTTGCAAACAAACAACCGAGCTGTAAGTGAAAGTAAGGCGTCATCAGCAAGACAGCTTCCTTACGGCTTTCACTGCCCCGCGTCATTAAGTGCACTCACTTCACAGACAACTCGGCCAAACAACGACAACATTCACGCCACTGAGCTCGATTAGCCGCCATCTCACCTAACGTCTCAAGCCACCGACTCTGTGAGTCGCGAGGCCCCAGCCCGGGAGACGAACCCGACCTACAGTGGCCAACCCCTTCGTAAACGATTTCATTTGTCTACGCCAGGTCATCATCTGTCCACCTCGCACCTTGCGCCAGTCGGCCGCAGCGTCGGCAAACAGTGCTCGGTGTGGCAAACGACTAGCTGGCATCCTTAGTACATGACCCAACCATCTAAGTCTGTGCAAATGTAGCGACTGAACAAAAGAACTCGTTTGACAATCAGTGCCAAACACCCGCTTCCTAACCTCCTCGTTGCTTACTCGCTGGTGCCACCCGATACGAGCGATTGAACGCAGACATCGGTGGTCAAATACCTGGAGACGGTTCACGTCCTCTACTCTGAGCGGCCACGTTTCGCTGCCGTAAAGTAATACAGCCCTCACTGTTGTTTGATATACGCGACCCTTAAGCTTCAGAGAAATACCTCTCTGTCACCATAGGTGTCTCTAGCCTTGGAAATACGCGCTTCTATTTCATTCCCTACACCTCGCCGCCGTCGCTGATGCAGCTTCCCAGGTATACAAACCGGTCAACAACCTCCATGACTTCATTATCTAACATTAAATCTACGTGATCACAACAATCTTGCAGAAGCACTTTGCATTTTGAGGCTGCAAAGCGCATTCCGAAGTACTTAGCAGAACGCGAAATAGCGTTTAGTGTTGTTTGTGCCGCTTGAAAGTTGTCAAACAGCAATACCTTATCGTCAGCATAATCAAGATCAGTCAGTCTTTCACCAGGTAGGAGGTCCACGCCGGCATCATTTGAGTGCCGCAGACAGTCCTCCATTATTTCGTCTATGACGAAATTGAACAAAAATGGCGAAAGGGGACAGCCTTGACGTACGCCGCTCCTGGTGCTGAAACTGTCAGACAGTTCACCGTAAACCCTAACCTGAGCTGAAGTATGGGAATAAAGCGCCGACAGTATGTTCACATACTTAGTCGGTACACCCCTACGTTTAAGCGACTAAAAGTGTAGATCGGTCCACCGAATCAAACGCACCTTTATAGTCGAGGAATACGGCGATTGTTGGCCGGCGGTACACATGACGCTGCTCCAGAATTTGACGAAGGTAAAAATGTGATCTATACAACCCCGCCCAGGGCGAAACCCTGCCTGTTCTTCCCTAATGTTTACTTCCCGAACTGCAGTGAGTCGACGAAGTATAATTGATGCTAGAACCTTGAAATGACTGGGGTCAAACTAATCCCTCTATGGTTTTCGCAAGAGCCCCGGGCTCCTTTCTTAAATATGGGAACTATTATCGAGTGACCCCAGCACGGAGGATGGTCTCCGTCGTCCACACAAGTTGAAACAACTGAGTCAATGCCTCTACTAACGCCTCTCCACCTTCTTTGAAAAGTGCCGGCACGAGATCATCTGGGCCGAAAGGCAATTGCGAACCTCAGTCTCAGTGGGTGGTTCCAAATCTACCGACCAGGGTGCTACATCACAAGTTTGTGGCGGCAACACAATAGAAGCAGGAGGCCAACTAAATTGACCCTCAAAGTGTTCCGCCCAACGCTCTAACCTTCTGGACTTATTACAGATTAGTGTGCCATCTACCTCGCTGATAGCTTCACTGACAGACGGTCGCCTGGGACCAGTGGCACGGATCAGCTTAAACAGTTTACCGATGTTCCCTGAGGCAAAAGCGGTTTCCATTTCCTTAACTTTTTCCACTAACCAAGCCTCACGATCAGCCTTTAGACTACGTTTCAGTTTCCTACGGATATCTCTTCTAGACTTGTTATGTGAACTACCAGGAGGAACCTTCCGTCTGGCTTCTAACAACTCCAGGGATTTCTCTGAAATCCAATGTTTGTTTACCCCATGTACCCCTGTGCCGCATGCTACAGTACCTGCTTTCTGAATGGCCTGTGAGATTTGAGTCCAGCAGCTATTAGGTCTTCGGAGTGAGTACCACTGAGGCAGCTTTCTAAGCTGGTTTGGTAATTATGCCTTACCGATGGTAAAGCCAGTTTCTCAACAGCTAATCGTTGCTGTCGGTGGGGTCGTTGCCCAGCAAAAGTAAGAACAAAACGACAACGTACCAACGCATGATCTGAATCCAAGCATGTGCTCCAATAAGAACGACAGTCTTGAATGGAACCCCGCCACCTATAACTAACGGCTATGTGGTCTATCTGAGACCAGGCCTGATTCGGAGAAGGCGGGCGCCAAGTATAGCATTGACGTGCACGATGCCTAAAACCAGCTTACCAAATGAAACAGATCTCTAGAAAACAATGATGCACGAACTGGAAGGTCTGTTTCGTCTACCATTTGGAAGGAAAGGTAAAGAGATGACAGTACGTTCGTTTCTATTAATGCCTGAGAGGGAAACACTTCGCCCGAGTGCTAACAGACTAGAGTTGACCTCAGAGCCAAATTCGTTGACAGTACGTCCAAGAGAGCAGAGGTGGTCTTTCGAATAGAACAGCTGAGCAGATCCTCAATAGAAGGACCCATTTTTAGACCTGAAAACTGCTGTGATTTAGTTGTCCGTAACAATCTTCAGGATAAGCACCGTGCTGTTTCCATGAAATGAATAACGAACTGAGGAAAGTCATGAACAGGTACTGAAAATTCTTCAAAATAACAACCTAACCGGCTTTGAGTATGGGAGCAACGGCCGTTTTCGCAACGATCACCCTCAAAGTTTAGTAAGGCTACCTGACTGGGTTAGTCGTTGTAAATAAATCATCGGAGACGGAAAGCTTTTCGCAAAATGACTAACTACCTCACGTTATCATAAATTGTTTAACGGAGAAGTAGTAACTCTTTACCAATCGTAATGTACTTTGAGAGATTCAACCCAGTCTACTCTAGCAAGCTGTCATTGTTCTGAGGGAACCGACTGTCCATACGTTTGGACGACCGGAAATTCTTATCATTTGCCGTGACTACCTCCACCATTCGGACGAATATCGTCAGCCTCTAATCAGCAAATAGTTTAACGTAACCTGGAATACGCAACATTATGATGACAATCGCTACTCGTAGTCGATGGTTTCGTTCAGTCCTATTTGTTGGACATCAAGAAGACATTTTTTCGTTATAAGTCAACACTTTCAGTCATACACTGCTGTTACGACTAAAATCATAAAACAATTACAAATAAAGATTGAATGAAGTTCGAGCTGTACCGGTATGATTGGCTTGCAGATATTATGACCAAGCAGAGAACGCGAAACACGATCTTCATTAACGGGGTAAGAGAACAAAACCATCACGATGCACTACTTATTTGCGCCAGCAATAAAGCGGGTTACTTACCCGGACCAGTTGTGGCAGAATTCGGATGACGGCTTCTAACTTTCTGTATAAGCGCCTCCACATCAAGAGCGGTATTGAGGACTAAATCAAAGTCCGTTTGCCATTGCTTTACTAGATGACAAACGACATCCGGCAGCATGTTCACATGTTGAAAAATCTGAAGACAGACATACAGCCGTGCTTGAAAAAAGACCTCGGCTTATAAACGTTAAAGCAATAGGCGCCAAATAAGGTGAACAGTAAAAAGAGTACGTCCTAAGCATGTTCAATTCGATAAGCGTGCAGCATGTAGCTGATTCACGTTGCGCAAGCTCAAGTAGATACTTATGAAAACCATTATCATCATTCTGGATACTAGCACACCAAAAATGTTCCAAACATTTCACGCAAATAATCGTTTTCTAATGTAACATGGATGCAACACTGGAATACCAAGTATAAAATGAAGTAACCTCTCACACATCCTGTGTGCTGTCTCCTGACTTACTCCGTTCGTACGCTGAAGTAATTTCAAAAACCGCAAACCTATTCAAACATCGTTTTGAAACACATCTTCATAAATCTGCTACTGTCAGTAAACGAAGGTTTTTACTGAAGTATTTATCAAATTAAACACTATTTGATCTTAAAGAGGAAAACAGAAACGGACTGGAAAAAATTGGTGGAAATTTAATTGGAAACTGCAGAAGATTTAGCATAGATTTTCAGTTGGACATTTTCCTCAATGAGCAGACCAAACTGACACACATCAACCGTTTGTTCTTGTACGCTTTGGCGCAGTGCGTTGGACCATGCTGAAACTGAGCTAGCCCAGTATCTAGGCTGTCAACGCCTTCAAATCGGCCGAAAGTTCAAGTGCACAAACATCAGTTCCAGTTTTTTCTTAACCTCTTATTTAACTCTGAAATTTTTCTGCTATTCCTTTTTTTGCATTGTTCTTTTTTTACTTAATCTATGCTTTCTTCCTCGTGAGTTTCGTCGTACTTGATCTCAGAGCTGGATACATATGATGGAATTTTTTGACGGTAAAAACTAGGGTAACATCACCTCAAAACATCAAGTACTGTTAGACGATAAGCTGTTTGTAAAACCCTCTTATTCAGGTTTACTAGTGCAGTCATTTTTTGGAGGCTAAACCATGTTCAACAGTCGCCTGCACCTCGGACGGAGGTAGTGTTTTCTGAAATGCCAACCACAATTCAGTGTACACTCTAGTTAGGCGGAATTCGAATTGGCATCACCAGTGAGCACGATCACGCATAATGCGACTATATTCTAATATGAACGATGCTCAATCGAGAATCAATGAATTCAACTGAAGCAAACAACTACAGTGAAAGTAGCAGGGCAATTACGCCGACCAACCTGCAGGCCCAAACCAAGTTGAACTTGGTCTGCCAATTCATAGGAAGCGTTGATGAGATTATACGCTTGTGAAATCATGTCTTCTCGGCTTTGCTCAGTAAAGCGCTTGTATGATTCCAGTATGTGAATACCTTCCCAGTCCATTGTGGAAAACAAATATTCCAACTCATTTACATAGGCTGATGATTTCGACAAATCAATCGAGCGAGCTAGAAAAGAGAGGTCAAAGTTGAGTGAACGGGCGTTTAACAAAAAATCCACCTACACTGTATACGCTTCACCAGAACAGCCATTCGGGCAATTTTACGCAGCAGTTCACAGCTGATTTGTAGGTGGCGAAATTGCGTAATCTGAGATTGTAATGCACTGTACGGCACAATGATCTTTCGCTTCAAATGGTCCATCGAACGAGACAAATTGGTAATCTTGCTCTCGGTAGATTCCAACACAGCGGTGCAAACTATCCACATCAGTGGCCTTCTTTAAAAGGTCCGAATGGTGACTCGCCACGTGTTGAAAGACTGACGCGTCCAGTCTATGTAAAAAAAGGTTGCGTTTAGAGCCCTTACAACGATGGGTGTGTGAAAAAAGGAAGTACAAGAATAAAAACTACAATATATTAAGTAAGCCAAAGGTTCCGTTCGAAGCCGTTAATGGGTTAGTGGTGAAAGGCAATCTCTTTGGGACATGCACGGAATTGGTGTCCCAATCAATAAATACATTCTGGAAACAAATCGAATAATAATTGCAAGAATATCCACATATACACATCCCAGTGTTCAGTTACACGTATACCTAAAGTTAATCCCTATCCTAACTACATGATAGATACAAATAAGATAGCAAAAAGTTGCAGGACTGAGACAAACATCTTACGGTTACTTACAATACATTGGCACACCTAAGCGTGTCTCCAACCGATAGTGTGAATGGGCTCACTGTTACCCACACACCCTGTGATAAAATTGTGTGCCCACTCCAATGTTCCTATTACAGAGTAGACAACACCCACTTTTCGCAACAAACGAATGTATGCTATTAGGAAGCTGAGGATTGAAATTCGTATGAACAATTTTTAAAGGAAATGAAGTGTGCACAAAAGTATACAAAACGTCGTGATAAAACAAGTCGACCACCTTCATACTG
>LOND01000120.1:188957-207246 GCA_014220965.1 Paragonimus kellicotti | reverse complement strand
TAGACGCGTCGCGCGAAAGTGATCCAGTCTGTTGCTTCTGAGTGCGCAGTTATTGACCGGAAATATACACATATGTGGACCTTATCGACTCAAGTCGTTCTCATATTATTCTAATCATCGCAGCTCAGTTTGTCTCTCAGACTGCTGGCACAACAAAACATAAACTATCACGCCAGTCTTAGAAATTATTGCGTTGAACTTGAGGAAGATGTGTAGTTCAGTCGAAGGAGAAACATACCACGAACATACTTGAAGAGCGTCGTCATCAAATGACTGGTGACATCTTTTCGGCTGTGAGTTTGTTGATTCTTTCGGGTCATTCCAAGGATGCATTCACACATCACCTAACGTCGCCCTTGACGACGATCGAGCTCATCAAAGAACCTAATTATGTAGCAATTGCTTGGCTGAAATTGACATGGTTGAGTTCCCTTGGACCTCTTTCACAGCCTCAGCAAGGCAATCTAAGTTCCTTCCACGCATCCAACTGAATGAATGGCGCCAACCTGTTTTTTCACCCACTAGGCTAAACCATGTTTCATATACCACACGCAACAGCAAGTACTCCCTTTGCTACTGTGTCCGTCTTAGAGCAATTTCCAGAAAGTGATCAAAACGTGGCCGAAATCATGTGTGAACTCAACACCGACAGAAAATCGACCTCTATATGCTATCATCAAATTAAGTTGATCGACGTGAACACTTCTCCATTCTTCTTAGGTCTTTGAAATACAGCAAATTACTTTCAATCCCTGATTTTGGTAGACCAACCAAATTACATGATGAACGCTTTAGGTTTTTCATGGACTTCTTAACCCTACAACAATCAAATCGCCGTAGTGCGCAACATGAATTCAGAATACTCACTTCGACAGAGAAGAGTAAACTGATTTAGCCTCAGTCTCAAGCCGCGCAGTGGACGACAAGCTCATCTCAATTCGTAGGTGTACTTGCTAACCACTGTAAAGTATGAAAATGTAATGCTCCATTTGAGCCAGGAAAAGTTGACCGTTAACAGCAAACAGAGGAGGATGCAATCTGTTTGGTCAACAGGAATCCATAGCAGGAGTTCTCGTCCTGGTTTGTACCTGCCGATTGTTCTGCTTAGTTGCCTCGACGGTCTATTTTCGTGGCCGCAGGCGCGACAATACCGTCTGTGTGTAAGTCAGCGACCCTGCAGAACGCCTGACAAACATATTTGGCATCGCAAACTGCGGCCCCTGTGCCTTTGTCATTTCCTAGTGAGTCGTCGTCTACAGCTGCGTCGTCCGCACTTCATTCCACCAGTACAAGTACCACCATCGAACACTGTGGGAGCAGAAGCTATAAGCTTAATGACTACCTGTGGTTGGCAACCTGCCATGATTTCGGCCATAGTTTTGGCCTGCTGATCACATATACCTCGCTTTTGTAGACAGCGATCGACAGATATGTCCTGGAGGTTATCGCTGTCGTATTTCGATGTCTAGGATTTCCCGAGTACTGCTTTGGAACTGAGAACGACAAGTCAGGTTACCAAAAAGCCGAATCACGGTTTAGCTGATGTGGCGCACGACCTGCTCGCGAAGACGAGGTTTGTGACTTTCGGGAAGAAACTATGCGAAATAGACGGTGGGTTTTCAAAAATCCACAATACGGACAACGTAAAACGCTGGTAACACGATACTTAACGTATTGCAACGTTATTTGATGACGATCAGCTTTGAGCGTGTCATTTTGGGATGCACAGAACACCAAAGCAGCGAGAGGATGAGTAGAAAATGAAAGCTGGGAAATTTGTGTTGATTTTCGAATCACCCAAACGGAGTATTTTCACCAGTAGTAGTAGTAGTGCAATCAGCTGTCGTTGCACTGCCTCACACATCTTCGGGTTTCTGTAGATACCATTAAAATGCATCGCGACGCCATGTACACTGGGTAAGCTAATCTCAAGTCCCAGTTCGATAATTTTATGTGTTCACCGGTTCTCTGTTTATATTACTGTCCTGCTGAGCTGAGCCCCATACGCTAGTGGCAATACCCTAATGGGCCTGAATCATACTCAGTTCCGGACTTGACCAGGTCTTCTCGGCGGTGATTATAATAATTCGCTCTCTAACTGCTTCCGAGTAGCTCTACGTATTTCCTTACTTCACATATTACTTACAACGACACGGGCTTGCGAGCATGTGCAAGAAATTCAACGCTGGATGCTACTTATCAGCGTTGTTCGATGGTGCTAGGCAACACCGCTTTTTTGCTTGAGTGTTGAGAAAGCACTGTTCTTGACGTCTACGCAACCAAAATGGCACAGTTATTGAACTGTTGGTGAGTGTGTTCTCAAAAACTGACCAGCTGACGGCGGTTACAGACTTAGGTGCACTGCATCTCAGACTCATGCACTGTGGGACTAAGTTTTGCAGATTGCTGTAGCTGAAAAAGCAGGCAAAGTTGCTAGGGTATTACGTTCAGGTTTATTCGCATCATTGTCATTTTATGCCACCTCTACTTCTGTACGCTTGGCTTTTGTTCTGATTACGTTCACGGCGTACCGGAAAGTATTTATATTTCCACAAGTTTTGGCGACCAGAACTGATTGTCAAACGAGTTCAACTGATGGTGAGACCTTTTCCTCATGCTTCAAAGTCGATAATGATGGTTCTGCAGGCAAAAGTATTGGACGGAAGAGTCCCTCATGCTCACTTAATAACCTGCTACCAGGAGTGAGGAAAATAAATTGGTGATTTCTACTGACACCCGTCAAGCGAAGAGCTTTCTGGTCCGTGAACACAATGTGCAAGCGGATTCACGCAACAACATATTTGAATTCAAAAATGACCTGGCCTAACATTTTCCCGGCACATTAATGTCCAAATATTTACAATATCTAGGGCACAGGCAAGTTTCATCAACACGGTGGCCAACGAAATCACGAAACGGATGCGTTGTTTCAGTGGAACTTTTCTCGCTGACACAGTATGTAACTGTCTTCAAAGTTTCGAAAATATACCATGAAAAGTTGGCGAGATGGATCCTCGATCTGGTTCATTTATTAATTATCGTCGAACGAGGCGAAACGTTCGCTAGCTACTCCCACATAAATTCGAATGTATAGCGATTGCAAAACGGTTTATTCAATGCCGGTACTTTATCAAATGGCACATGCTAATTTGTCATCCCTGGTTCCGTTGATTGTCACGTTGATTGGTGTATATCCCTGCACCGCGATCTATACATGACGTTTCAGATATCAAGCAACGACTGGTTGAAAAATATACCTCCCAGTGATCGGCAGGCAACCTGAGTTTATCTGTTTCCGTACATTATATTTTATGAACGTCATGCGACCTCAATCTAGTTGGAAGTAATGCAGTAGATTGAAGAGAATTAACTTTTGAGAATCTCGGTGATACAGTGAGACTTGACACCATTTGTACCGTTCTGTGTACCCAGAAGTTGGAAACGGTCATGAAATGATGCCATTCTCAACCTTTTCAAGTTACAGCCGTTCGTTGACCAGCATCTTCCTGTTATCTTGCAAAATAGAAGAATAGTGTGGATATCCTGTTGAAAACGGAGCTGGAAAGCTTTTCATACCTGTTCTTCTATGGAATATGTTGGTGGTCTTATTGACATACAATACCAACATTGTGTAGACATGTTTCCATTCATACGATTTTTTCAAAAGATCGCAACATTAAGCTTCTTCGGGTTATGAGACGCCGTAATACATACTTTCAAAAGTTGACCGACACAAATAATAAGTTGTTTTCGCAGAAACGGAAGAAAGTTTTTCATCAAACCCGTACTTTTGGCACTCACTCGATGTACTCCCGTTTCCCCATGAACTCTGTTTATTTGAGATTGATGATTTATATGTACTTTGCCTGAACACTGTACTTTAACGTTTCCGGAAATACTTGAAAACGAGGATTGGCGGCAGCATGATCTTATTCCTTCGAAACGGACTCCAAACATAAACCCTGTAAAAGCCATCGATGCACCCTAATATTTCTCAGGCAAGTCATATATCCTATCATTCATCGATGTGTAAACAGTCGTTTTTCTTCGACCCGATCAATGACCACTTGTTTGAATTACTTCAATCCCGTTTCATCGGTCCCATTGTTTAGCGGCGTCTGGTTGTCCTTTCTGTTGTACAGGCATTTTCCTCGTTCATTTCGTGAGAACGTTTCACAGTCGAGGTGATAAATTGTATTTTGCTTCATAATTATTCAGATAGCTCTCCATTTAATTCAGTTTTTTTGAGCGTCTCGTTATTAGCCGATTCGGAGATCGATTATCTTCTCAGCCGTTGGATATCGAGCGAGGCATTTATTGGATCAACAGACCACGCGTAACTCTGTGTGAACAGAAATTTGCTAGCGAACGATTCAATATGTAAATTCGCGAATAATTGCAGATTTACTTGATCTGATGAATTTGAGGGTGTTAAACTTTCATCTAAACATAGTACGGATGTCTTCTCACCTGGGATTAATGTAACAATTGAACGGAGAACACACGCAACGTCATCTAGCGTACTCAGCAGCACACTAAGATGGCCAGGCGTCATCTGAGTGCCTGTGTAAGAAAGTCACCAATTTGGCCATCAAAATAGTATCACGTTCTATACATGTTTTCACGATTGATATGAAGGAGTATGCTCCGGATGGTATACTCAACACTTGTGTACAGTTAGCTCACTGTTGTTTAGTTGCGTCGTATTCTCTTCGCGTAGAATTGTCAAGTTATGCGGTCATTTGCAATCTCCGGTGATATCCAAACTCGCTCGGTGATGAATAGGAAGAACACTTTGTATTTGTTAACTTAACAATCTTCGTGAGATCCAACCGGCTGTTGGTGAATTACCATTCCTCCTATTTTACGATCTACTATGAAAGCATGACGGAAGCACTGTCACGAAGTTTTGGCGAACTCATTTCAATTTCTGATGGTTAATTAATTCGCGCTAACTGATTAGCGTCCCACGTATTTGACCAGTATTATATTTTGTTCTTTTCTGCTGAAGTTGCATGTAGCTCTAGTTTCAATAATAATTCGGATATCTTCATTTCTGGTTCAAACCTAAAAACTCAGGATGTTGTTCCAGCGGTAGACTGAACAGTTCACCATTCGTCTTCCCCTTCTCTTCCATTCAATTACTACATAGTTTTACTTGTGCTTTTGGAGTGAATTATCAAGTGGAACGTTTTAGCTGGCTGCCAATCACCGACCGCTGAAGGAAGAACTATCACGTGCGCGTGGCAGAGTTTATTCAAAGTGTTCTGTCTAGTTTTGAACGAGTCAAGCAAAAATATACAGTGTGGTCTGATGCAGCAATTACGGGAGAATAGCAGAATGGAGTATAATTCAATGAAAACAATCCAATATTCACTTCCCGGAGCATCTGAAACGAGCGTTGAAGCTCATACAGGGGAAAGGTAAATGAACTTTGAACAGTTTGACGGAAACGATCGAACAAGTCAATGTCTATTTGTGCGTGCGATCAAATGTGGCGAGGAAGAGTTGGTGTCTGTCAGTGGTAGTGGGGTGTTGGGTGGTGCACTAACCGGAGTTGCACTTACTGCTTGGAAAAGTAACGGAGTAGGATCTGTAGTAGACTAACGTAACGAGTTCTTTGTTGGGATGTATAAAACCGTTGTTCACATAGGCTATTTTTGGACGGTCAATGCTGATAGTATAACGCCTTCCAATCCGATAAATTTCAAATTACTCGTCCTGAAATGATATCGCTCTGCACGGTCCAGATTGGGTAGTCGCGATGATCGTTTTACTAAATCACATCGAATAGACATGTGCAGGTATGTCACTTACTGGAAATACGGATGAGCCATGTATGTACCCGCGTCAGCATTAGGACGACCATTCTGCGTGTGCTTTTTGATGTCTTGAACATGATTCATTGGGTAACTGGGCGAGGTGGCTGTTTGAAAATCCACCGGGTAATCGCTGAGTTGATCTATACACTGGTTGTGATAGTGTGCAGTTGGAAATCTTTCTTCAGGTACGATCTGATACTCAACAGATTAAGCGGGAGTCACTCCGTCCACCCTTCTGTCAAAGATGCAATTAGCGATGCCTTCGTTTGTCGATGGGAATGCTTCATTGAGCCATTCGAAGAGAGGGGATATGCAATCGTTTTGATATGTTCACAATCATGCTTGGAAGAGAAAGCATTGGAATTGCGCGCCTTTATCTGTAGTGACCAAAAAAGGTACACCGAAATTAGCTACCCGGCGGAGGAGAAAACTTCTGGCGACACTCCCACTCGTGGTATCCAGTGTTCGGATAGCCACTGGCTGGAGAGTGAACCAATCAGAAGAAGTATACAGGAGAGTCATCCCATAGGACGGTAGCAGTGGACGAACAATATCTACATGGACGCGTGATGGACGAGCGTTTGTTGTGGGGAATTCGTCAGGTGAGGAGAAAACATGACAATATGTCCTGCTACGCTAGCACTGCACACAGGGTTCAGCCCGAATGCGTATACTGTGTTTCACACAAGGTAACACGCAACGTTGAGAAATAAGTTTGAGAGTGACGCATACACCGGGGTGTAAGTGAGAATGCAGAAGTTTGAACAGGGGTTTGGAGACGTCGGTGGGATAGATGTAGATGCGTCACGCACGATGCTGGAATAAGAATGAGAATAACAGACCTTTCGACATTCCGAGGAATGGGAATGTTTCCGGGTGAGACAGCACCTCGACGTTCAGTTGTGCACCCGCCATTTTATCCAGGCTATATCAGATGAAGCTGGAACCGCATCGATGTGTAGTCTGAAGATAGCGTCTGCGATGACATTGGCAGAATTTGGAATGTGACAAATGTCTGCCGTGAATTGTGCGATGAAATCATGGTGACGGATTTCACAGGGGCAGTGCTTTTCGAGAGAGCAGTTGGGCGCATGGACAAGTGGTTTATGTTCAGTCATAACAGTGAAAACTCGATCTTTCACTGTATTTCGGGAGTGCTAAACTGATAAGTGAATTGCGAATAATTCCCTGCTGCATGTGTTATAATTGGTCTGGGTAAGTAAGAGTCTCCCACAGAAATCTAAAAGGGTCGCCGTTTTGTTGGCAAGCCACTGGAGAGATGCACCAACTGAACACGCCAAAACAGAGAAACAGTACATTGTTCGTGTCGGTATCAAAACGGTGAGGCAATGGTTCCACCGAGTGCCTGCTTGTCAGCGCTGAAAGGATGTCACGTTTGAAACTGAAGAAAACTACTTTCCATGGTCTTCGTTAGAAGATCGGTTAGTGGTTTTCGAATGTGTGCACAGCGTGGTATAAAACGACACTAGTAATTGTTTATACAATTAAAACGCTAGAGGTTTTTGATAGAAAAAGGAAGAGACAAATCATGCGATACCTTCCACTCGGTGTTCATTGGTTAGGCACTCTTGAAATCCAAAACATGGCCCGGACGTTCTGCTGAATCCAAACCAAACACACTTGGAACAATCAGCGGTAATTCCGAATTGCACGAAATCTATGAACATTGAACAGAGATCCGTGTCCGCAGCGAACTCGACTGGCAATGGACACATCGTCCAGATGAACATGAACGAAATCAAAGCCAGGATTAACCTGGTTCGTGAAACGTTGAGGAAATTGGGTAGTGTTGCACAGACCAAATAAAGTTCGAAGAGAACTCAATGAATACCAAAAGGAAATTCTTATTGTCGTTTTTTGAATATCATCGGTGGCCACACAAATATGATGACATGCACGCACAGAATCCAGTTCAGGAAAAGCGATTTCACCATCCGAAGTGCGGAAACTTCATGAACACTGGGAATGGGATAGTCGATTGGGGATGTGACATTTTTGTATGCAGGTAAATCGCCGCAAGGATGCCAATTGCCTGAAGTTTTGGAAACATATGTGGACGGAGCTGGCCAATAACTGGCTGACAGCAAAAAGATACCTATTTGCAGCATGTGTTCAAATTCAGCTCAAGTAGCCCCAGCTTCACCGGCAGTGGTATAACGTCGTGACGATGTGGTGAACTGATCCTTGGTTGATTCGGAACAGGTCGTACGAGTGAGCTGTGGTGAACTTGGGAGCGACGCAGAATATTGGGGTGCAGTTTCGGGTGTGAGAGAACGCAGGCCAACAAGAATTCGTTTTGGCTTGTGTGCCGTGCGCCATTATCCGAGTTGTATGATCCAGAAGATTATTTTGCCGCCCATTAACACTTGCTCCGAGAGTAAACACTTGTACTTGCATTTTGAACATCCGCAACGATGAGTATCAGACGAAACTGTGGTCACAAGCCTAGATCAAATGTTACTGGGCGTGTGCAATGCGTTACATTGAAATTCGACTCACATAACGGCATGCAGTGCAGGAGAATTAACTGAGAAAATCTTTCTTTGTTTGTCGTTACTGACACTCACTTTGGCTCCGGTATTAATGAGACAACTGCTGTCAGTAGACTTATATGATGAGAGGAAAAAGCAACACGTTTGAAATGAGCCAAAGATAATCGTCGACTTTGCTTGCTGGTCAAAACGTTTATCGACGGAGTGGATTCGAAAGAGCATGGTTGATTGCGCTACCCCGCACGGTGACCAAAGTTCTGGTGGTGTCAGCAGAATGATGAATTCATGTTTAAGGCAGGAGAACGTTGAAGATTGGATGAAGGCATGCTGAATTATGGCCAACTCCTGTGGGAAGTGTGCCTCGTTATTCATTGCATCTGTGTTGTTAATGCAGCCAACCGCTCGGTGAATGCGTCATTCAGTTACTGTGGTTGGGTGGGTTATGCGACAGGCGCTAGGTGGGAAGATGGGTTGACTTCCAATAATTTATCAGCAACGTCAGCTAGCTTTATGAAAAAGACGGTGGAATTAAACGATGCTAATGTTTTTTTCAGTGGACAGTTGCGTGCGTTTCAACTACAGCTGCCGGAAATTAGAATCTTCCATTATTCATGGTCCAAGCAAATTTTCACGTGTCGAAGAAGCTATGATGGCTAACGATCCCCTAGCTCAATATTAGGAAACCAGTTGGCTCAGTTTCTTTCTGCATCGATGTTCCAGTTGTAATTACCGAGTCTGTCCTTGAAGCGTCTAATGAACTCTTCGAGAGTGTTTCATAAATAATATCACAATCTCAGTTGGGGTAGACTGAACAATAGGCGAGTGTATCATAGGCTCGAATTCAACCCTACGAATTCTGAATAAAGCTACAACTCGTCCAAACCAACACCTGCGTTCAGAAGTACAAAAACTGGGAAGCCGAGTGCTGGCGAAAGCCACAATTGAATCACTGTCGACTGAAAAACCGCATTCAGACATCTTGAAAAAAAATAGGACGCCCAAGATAAGGTGATTAGAAAACGATCACGTCGGGTCCACTAACTTGTAGCGCAAGGAAAGTGAATGACCTGCATGAAATCTTGCTGCAACACAACAAGTGTAATCAAGGACTGCAATCATCAAGAACGAACAATGTTCATAAGACTTCTGGCGATATTGAAGAAGTAATCGAGAGTTTCAAGCATTGTCGATAATGCAAATGATCGAGTTGGAATTAGATTCAACAATGGAACATTTTAGCTGACTCTCAATTAGTGACCGTTGGGAGAAAGAACTATCACATGCACGTGGCAGAGTTTCATTCGGAAGTGTTCTATTTTGAAGGGGTCAAACAGAAATGTACAGTGCGGACTGATGCAGCAATTACGCGAGATTAGCAGAATGATGTGTGAAACAGTGAAACACCACATGGCGACGTGTGGCCATATATAATGTGGTATTTTGATACCACATCATATTTACCGGAGATGACACCGAAGTTTCCATGGATTGTCGAACAAAGAAAACAGCGAAAAACGATTCATACTATGTGCGTTCCTCACAAATTGACTACTGACTTCATCCGTTAATTTACTCTGCTTCATTCAAGTCTGGTATGTCAAATCATCGCCTTTTTCAGTTCTGTTATCAACACTTGTAGTCGCTAATGCACGTCTCTAGTAGCATTACGGTTCCACAATTGATCTCTGAGCGTTTCCTGAGGGATTCTTGATTGTTTTAGGGAGACATTCCAGGAACGGCCGGTAAAAATTTGCTCCCAGCCTTATAATACGATTTCACGGAATGTCACCTGCATCATTAGCGCCTAACATAACCTACCACGGAAGAAGCTAGCGACTGTATTCCACAATCCAACGACCAATTTATAAATGTTGGAATTATTGGAAAAACCATCGTCATCCAACAACTTTTATATTGAACGCAAAACAGGTTGCGTTCAGCTACAAAACAGTTCAATGTATTGCAATATCATCAAAATAACGTCTGATCGTCGTCAGTATCTAGAAGAGGTTAATATTCACTCCATGCATTGATGTCTGCAGTGAATGAAAATTCAAGGATGCAGTAAGAAGTGGGATATTTCAGCTAGCAGGCTAGATGCGAAAAAGGCACATCTGATCAATCTAGAATGAAACTAACAATTGTTTTATAAATGGAGTATTCGTTCATGATTGCATCAAGAATGATACTGGGAATCCCATTGAACTTGTGCAATTGTCCACTTCCTGCGATGAAATACGTTTTTAGGACGCACCAAAAGTGAAACATCTCCGTCAGTGAGCAACATACAACAGTAACTCATTTGAACAATTTTGCAGAGAACTCACAGTTGTTCAGTGAATGAAGGATTCATCCATGATTGCATCTGGAATGATGTCGTTCATCACCAGTGCACCAGTGTGTTATTCGGAAACATCTTCGCACATTACGTACAACGCATTGTCCGGAAGCCCCAGACAACAACACTGACATCTCGTTCAATAATGAACTTTTAGGATCACAACGCCGGAACGTAAGCAGTGGCGTCGCTAGTCTCTCTCACTGCTCTCAACCCAGCCTTCTAGATCCACCTCTGGAAGGTCTCCTCAAAGGCTAGGCGCGAGACGCCAGGATACATCCTTTTCATAACGGGCTCTGCATTGGTGAAAAGATTATTGGTTTTCAGTTTTATATACCGAATAATAGCTGTAGTCAAAGGTCGTACAGGCAACTGATAAGCGGTTGTCGACCGTTCTTCAGTTGATTGTTCTCATCACATCGTCAGTCAGTAAGCGTTTTCAGCACATTACGGGTGCATTCACGCATGAATTTGCCACCAACACAAGTGGAGAAAGGTTACCACAGTATTATGAACTAGAAGAATGGAGCATACCATGTGCTTGCTTAATGCAACACCCTCCAAATTTACGTTGAGCAGTTGCATGTCCTCAATGATTTGCATGGAAGGAGTGCACGGGAAACAGTTGGTTTGTTGATTGGCCAGCAGCGGCATGTTGGAATAGCAAAGCACTCACTGCCAACCGTACAGCGTATAATTCCTCACGCGTTCTCACGTTCTGGACCACATCCGTTAAATGAAGCTAATATTGTTCAAGAGGACCTACTTCTCAACTCTTTGACTTCTCTTACAGTTTCCTTTGTAAATGTTGCACCTGTGCGTGCCGCTAGCGGACTGATAATGATAGAGCTAAATACTTCTCACACTAAAGTTTAACATTTTACAAACCTAGAAGCGATGGGGCTGGAAAAACTGGATACATTTTCCAATGATTCCAGCAAAAATCGGTTTGAAGTTAATGATAATTTGAGCAAATCCTCCAACAGAAGTGGAGGTGGCGAACAATCGATGTCAACGGGATAAACCGTCGGTTTACGTTTCTCTCCAAATTCATAGGTGAAGTCGGAACGGACGATTGGTTGTCTGCAAGTTGTACATAATGTGAGTTCATCTTACCGCTTGCGTTGCCAGCACTTTCCATTATGTCCGTGGCGTCAGACAATGGTAATCCTGATAACCATTCCGGTATCCTCTTGGTACTTGCATGCCAAGCACAGATGATCTGGGAAATGGGAGGAGGGGGAAACAATGATACTTGTTGCACGATGCATTCTGACCTTGTAAAGCTCAGAACCCGTGTGTGCTGCTTTACTGTCCAACAACAATCTGTCGTACTTCGATGACGCAAGTCCCAGCCAAAATTCAAATCTTGGCCGCCTTGTCCATGACTTATGCACGATTCCCACGCTCTCGTCCTCGAACTCAACAACTTGGTACATCTGAAAAATGAATTCTTGATTAACGAACGCGCTAATAAGTATTAATAAAAACGGTAAGACATTGGGTAGCATTCAATTTTTCCGAGTGTGCTTGACCGGTTATCATGAGAGCCATCTCTTTATACTAACAACAGCCCTTCACATTGAATCCTATCATGATCCACCAGCAAGTGGTTGTGTACCTTATGGGAAAAATTGCGAATGTACAATCTGGTAGATGGGAACATCTTGTCAAAAAATCACAAGTAGCAAATTTTTGAATGCGAATATTTCTTCCAACAACACTGGCTATCACTGCAGGCAGTCCACCACCAAAACCGAGTTATTGGGTTCGACATCGCCGCACGTAACGTCTCCGTATGAAAACTGATCCACTTTGTTTGTTGCAATGGAAATAACTGTTGACCGGGCATGATCCACCACTCTACTGTCGTTTTGCAGCTGTAGCCGCATCATCTCAAGTATGCGTCGAAAAATGTTTATGGCCGGCATATTGGGAGCTCAAATGAACCCCCGTAAAGTTCTCACGTAATACTCAAGTGGAAACTCGGAATAACGGTCTATTAGCTCATGCAGTCTAACGTCTGCACACAGATGGGTGGCACAGCGAAGTTAAACACTAGCTCGGACTCACCATAGAGACCAGCGAACTGAACCAATGTTCTCCGCAACAATTGACTCCACATAATCAACATAGTGCAGACACCAGTTTGGGCGGCACAGTGAGTAATGGAAACAGAGATGTTTAGGAAGTTGTCATACATTTTGTCATCCAACATTCCTCTCAACGCCACAGGACTGATGTACAACAAGAACCGACGAAATTCCGTGGCATTCAAACGGTTGCAATCCACCGAGGACCAACATTTCCTAGAGAACTCTACGATCGTGTTCACCTTCAAGTTTGTTTCATTCTGCTGTTCAACTGGATCATTTGTGACGATCCGGTAAGTGATGTTCTTGTAGTCGTCGGGTCCTGAATTCGATATTCGTTTTTAAATGACATGTACCTAATGGAAACACTGTTTTCCGGTATTGTACATTTTTCTTAACAGTAATAACCGGTATGGTTTTCGCGCGATGAATAAATGATCTTGCAAGTGCATCATCAACAATATAGTCCAAAACCATCTGCACATGACGGTTATACATCGACAGCAATGAATCATGCTTCAATAGAATCAGCAAGTCTACAATTGACCGATCTAGATAGTTCTTGACATTCCTAGGTTTAGACGAACCGCGAAATGATCGCATCACCAATGCAGGTGTTCAGGTAGCTATAAACCTCCCCGGTATGTACAAAAATTGTGAACGTGACCTGTGGTGGCCATTCACTGAATGCGTTAACCGGCGAGTGTCTTATCCCGGGCCGGTAGACACGACTAGAGTTACACACAAGCAATATGCTGAAGTAGACCCCTCAAATCATTTGTGAAGCGCTTCTGTCTATCTGCGGAAAGACCCGTTTCATTATATCAATATTTACAAATCTCTTTTCAGCGCCATTTGATGATGATAGGAGGGAGATAGGGTGAATAAAAGCCAAATTCGTAGGTCTTTTCTGTGTCAACGTCCGTGATACCTCTTTCATTGTGTGAACTATGTTATCCCAAATAGTCTTCGAGAGTTAACTCCGAATGATGTGTGTGCAATGCTGCTGTCGAGGGAAATTCCGGAGATAACTTTCGCTACATTTAACCCGTTCGACTTTGATTTCCACTATTCTGAGTGATAGCATAGTGACCTTAACTATTACTTGAAATAACTGTCTTCCGATCTTCTTGTTCCAGAATGCTCGTCAGTCACCATGCAGCCAAGTGACACACTGTATTTCTCCTTTTGTTGGGGCGGAATGAAGTGCGTTTCTATACTCCGTTTCCTATTTGATTTGAGACAAATCAGTGTGGACAGCTGCGTTATCTTCGGGACCGATGTATTCCGTTTACTTCACACAGAGGCGAAAGAGTCGAATTTTGTCATGTACATTTTCTATTCCGTGGTCGATCCAACGTATCTTTGAGGAGGATTATGCCAAGTGTATTCACACTCCCTACGACTCTCATTCGGTGCGCAGAAAATTGTGCAGTCAAGAGTGTAGACCATTCGAAAAAGGGTTGAAAAGTAATTTTATTTATGCAAGGTAAGTTGGTATGCCCACGGGAAAGGGAAGCAAGTATCGACTACCACAGAAAATTATGCTTTGGGAAGAATGAATCAGAAGTGAACGCACCTATGCACGTATTTCATGCTGTTTTGTTAATATTGATATTGGATGGAAGTTTAAAGTTTTCAGATTTACAATCGTTCAACGTTACTAGAATGGATGGTCATAAAATTCGCACAGTTGTTCTCATAACGAGTCAAGTATACGAAGGCGTTTATCCAACATGGTTCGCGTCGTCCATTACAATCAGTTTCATACTCACCTAGGTGAACAATCCGCCGCTCCAGTAGTCGAGCTGATCCAAGTTTTGTTCATTCATGTTCGCTGGAAACACTGGAGCTGAGCCTGAAGCTCAAGACAAAACCCAATTGAAGACGGCGATGATAATGAACCTGCCATTTTACAAGATGTTACTGACAACATGAGCTAGATATAACGTATCACCGACAGTCATTTTACCTTAATTTGAAAAACTATGGTTGTGGATAACCCACGTGATAACTGTGAACTACTTGGTTTGTATGGAGGTCTATGCGTATAGAAAAGCAGTTCCACTCTGTGCGACGAAGACTTTATCCGAATAAAGAAGAGGAATAGAAAATATAAGTGACATGGGAGACATCTTAAGACGACGTTTGTACATGCATATGCAATCGAAATCCACTGATTCCATTGCATGTGCTAACTAGACCGCGTGTATCCCAAACAGGGCAATTACAGCAACATCAGAATTCTTTTGTTAGAAATGTATTGCTCAGAGTAACGGCCTGTGTGATCGTACTATTCAGTAGCCTTCTCTATCAAGAACAGTTCACAAAAATATGACATTCTTAGTGGGATTCAAGAAACATTTTGTTGCAACATCTTGTCAACTACGACAATATGCCAACACTCTGCCGATCCTGAAATTCTTGTGCAATCTACTCACCCGCTTCCGATGCAAAGTGTATTTTTTGAAGCGACAATAAGGTGAAAATGTAAGGCGACCAAATGACTGTCTTATTAGGCGTGCACAGAAACTGTTCATGCGGTTAATCCAATAGAATCACTCCATGCACACGATACTCAGTCGTTTATATGCAACTGCAAATCAGTTTGCACGGCACAGACGGGAGGATAAACATGTCCATAGCTCTCGCGAAAAGTTTCAATGAACTACAGAGAGAACTCGCGGGGCCGAATTATTCCGGATAACTCATCATGAGGTCCATGCCTTTATAATGATTCAACGCAAACAGAGTGATGTGTCAGCGACCAACAGCAATCCAGCAGGATGTCACCAGAGCAAGTGAGTAGATGTAACGTTTCGAGTGCCTGTGAGTCTGCCATTCGGATGAGAGATCGATAGTGTTGATAATTGGTACCTTGCATTTCCAACCACAGCAACTTCGCAGAATTCTCTATCAGAGTTCCCATGGACATACAGATTGATGGTGTGACCTATGTCCACGGCAGTTGCAGGGAATGCACAATTTGTTTTCTTGTGGATAGAGATTCACCGACGATAATCGAATAGCGATTGGTTCAGCCGTATCCCGCATTCCGTTGTTTCACCAACATGAGTTAGTTGACGGAAAATGTGCAGACCACACGGGATGACAAATTGGGGTCAATGAGTAGATCATTATCGATTAAACGTGCAACGATTCCCATGTCCACAGATTTAGTCGAGCTTGATGATGTTTCTGATCCAGTCGGACAAATGCCTATTCCCGCTGCCCATATATTGTGTCGTGCAATAAGAGAATGATTAGTACGCAATCACCAGCTGATCGAGGACAGGGAGCTTGTCTTCCATGCTCACAGTCAGCATGTGAGTTTTGGTATACAGTAAGTGTAATGATGCCAATGTGAATGTGCGTCTATGTTACCGAAATAGCCGATGGTTAAACGTATTTTTTGCGATATTATTTGTAAATGGAAAGCGACTGGAAAAAGTGTTCATTGGTCTGACGATCGAGTAGCCGATACGCTTCCGTTTATGCCTCGAAGGAAGAAACAGTTCCATGTTTTTGGCCCTGTTGCTCTGCGATGAACAGAAACTCGCGCACCATCAACCGGGTAACCATTCAAAATCACATTGTACAAAGGGAGACAGTTCTCCTTAGCTCATTTCAGACGTGAATGCGGAACTTTCTTGGAGAAACGATTGAACGACGATAGACAAATCAAGCTCATAAGTCAACAGGACGGAAGTGTCGTTCGCCCACAGATGATGAGAACATAAGTTGTCAATAATCTGGTCAAATTTGTTGAAGCTTTAGTTTGCTCACGGAAATACCAGCTAACTGTCAAGCTCAGTGGGGATTGAACTGACAGTCTGCCTGTCTGACGAGACAGTTCAATGATGAGTTTAAAATGGAATTCAAAGGTACACCGCAGAAACAGTTCTTTCAAAATTGATGTGCTTATGCTGAACTGGATGTTCAAGTGGTCGATACGCTCACAAGTGAAATTGACAGTCGCTCACAGTGACACTGAGAACATATTGTTTGATCAACGCATGCTTAAAACAGATGAACCAATCGATATTCGATTATCGTCCATGAATCCCTATCCACAAAAAACAAAATGTGCATATCCTGCAGTCGTCGTGGACATACAGCACACCATTAACCTGACTGCCCATCCAAACTCCGATGGAAAACGCTGTGACGTGGATGTCGTTGGATCTCTAAGCTACTGAGTAGCGATAACGAGCGCGCGATTCGAAAAGGGCAAGTAATTATTGCGTGGATATATAATCTGAATTTTCTGGTATAATTGCTATTTTTGGCACTTTTAATCTCGTGTATATTGTCTACATTTTGTTTACGTCCACGTCTGTCACGAAATATTTTATTTCACGAATAATGGTGACCAAAAGCGGTCGTCAAACAAGATCGACTGGTGTCAAAACCACTCGTTCTAGCTCTAAAATCGATATCGATCGTCCCAAACACAAATGCTCCAGTGCTAGAACTCACGCTGGCTCTTCCAAAGTCGCTGCCGTTAAGGCGGGTGAAGATAAACTGGTGGTTCCCACCAGCACCTCTCAAACTAAGAACTGTTCTGTCCCCCTAGACAATGTGTTGGTGGATCTATTTAGCAAGGTATCTAAGTTGGAAGCTGAGCTTGAACAACTAAAAGCAAGCTGTGCTGTATTTGAGTCTTTAAAGGAGAATCTTGTCTCCTTATCTTACATATTCAAAGTTCCGGAAAGTCCCAAGGTGGATAATTTACAGAGTGCAAGCATGTTCATCAACACGTTAGCAACAGAAATCACGAAACGGATGCGTTGCTCAAACAATGTCATCGTATTTAATGTGCCAGACAAGCTCCAGTTGGATGGCATTAAAAAGCTAAAAATATAGACCCAACATCATACACCTGCATACGTCTTCGTAAGAAAACTCAAAAGATCTGCTGCCCGCTTTTGTTCAAATTCCAGAGCGAAACGACTGCGAGACAGTTCATCCAATGCCAGGACCTTATCAAGTCCAAAACTTCCCTCAAACTAATAAGAATTATGCAGGATAGAACACCACTTGAGAGGGAATGCCAGAAGCGCTCATTGAGCAACACTGTTGTCTCCAAGCGTGTGGCCCAGGACGTGATCAAACAAGATACGGTAGTGGCCAAGGATGATGAATCGGGTCCGGCTAATCGAGTAGCTTCGTCTTACTGCAGCACGCCGGAGGGTGCCAACGATCCTCCTGAAAACACCAACGCCACAACAGAAAACAACATATTCGCCGACTTGATTAATCTAACAGTGGACCTTGACAGCTCCAATAACCTGCCTACCGTAAAGGCGGCTTCTGTCGAGAAGTCAGCTAGCAGACAGGAGCATGTAAATAACCCCGCCCTTAGTGAACCAAATGGAACGTCTAGATTCAAACCTGTCTGCGCGGTAGCTGCATCAGACAATGTAAGACTCCGTCCCTCTACCAGACAAACGCAAGCCGGTATCCCAGCATTAAACACGTCCCAAAGGAACCCACAGACCGTCAATCAGTGGGACACTGGTG
>LOND01000120.1:171205-188515 GCA_014220965.1 Paragonimus kellicotti | reverse complement strand
ACGTGTGTGTCCCAGATTCTTTCTCATAAAATTGGATTTTTCTCTCTTGCTATGTCTGTTTCGTTAAACTATTCACAAAACTGGCGTATTGTACAATTAATAATGTGTGTATGGAGTGCATTTATGCATGTAGCGATAAAATGTGTAAATTGATCACGCTCATTTGAGCGTGTTTCTCACAGATGCGTTGAGAAATATACCATTATTATTATTATTATTATATTATCATTATTATTATTATTAGGATATTGATGGGTTGTTTGAGCGGACAGCTGATCCGTTCTCTGGATTTCCGTATCCAAAGATTTATTGTATGTCAAAAAAACGAAGAAGCGTACAAACGATATTTGTTGGACACTGGTCACGTTCTGGGCCATGCTTACACATCCAGGTCACTGCTGTTCCATCTCATGCAGGTTTGCTGTTGTTCAGCGATGCAATCAGGATCCGTTCATTCGCTTGGGGTTCGTGGAGTCAGAAAAAGTTATCATTACAATTGACGCTACCCTAAGAGTGATCACACCGACGAGTTGTTGCGTGCAACGATCCATGTTGCTTCCAGCTTGATACTGGTGTCTAACTGAAATAAACCTGTTACTGATGAGTTCTTATTGTCAGCAACGCCTGGTCAACGTTTTGAACGAAACCCATTTTCTGGGTAATTTCGAAGCGACAAAGTACTGGTGAGACTTACGACTCACCGGATCAATATAATGGTCCGGCAGTGTTAGAATACCTGTGAATTTCAGTAACAATCTTTGTGAAATCACGAACAGAGAAATTTCGATACCTCAGCAAATTAATCTTTGAAATCACGTGGAGTTTCTCTTCGTTTCCATCGCCGAACTACGTTTCTCTCCTGTACTCGACTACAATCCACTGGGTCCAAGCACCATTCGGCTTTGACATCATGAATCGGGTATCGAGCGGATCTAATCACTATCCCTCATACATATGTGCCAAATATTGTCAGAAAGATATGCTTCAGCAAAACTATTGGAAACGGATTCCGAAACAGCTTGGCAAAATCGGATCGGAAATTGTTTGTACGAGGATATTCACTGGAGGATCTGATTTGGTGTAAAATCTGTATTTGCTTGGAACTGGAGTAGCTAACTCCACGGAGTTGAACAAGGTTGAGAGTGATGTACCTACGAATGTTTTTATATTCTTATCTGTAAATCGAGATGTTTCTCTATCGTCTTCCCAAAGTTAATGTGTTGATCTAGTTTTTTTTCCGACGGTGATTTGTCTACATTCCATGGAAATCAATTCCACAACAACAAGGCACTCACAAGTCACCTCCATATCACCTCAACATTCTTGTAGTCACTCTGACCAGTCTGCAACTTTTTGCTGACGACTTGGTCGAGAGACATCGTTGGATGGTGGCCTGTTCGGGAGCGGTTGATTGAATAATTCTGCCTATTATGATCAATTCATCAGCTCTTGACTAGTCACAAGGCTTCACATTTGATCGGTTTCATTTCGGCCAAAATGGGCACGTGCTGTCATCAACTGTAAGTGTTAGTGTACGAAAAATATTACCGATCTATTCGCGATTTATTGTGAGCTTTTGCGTTCAATGTCCGTTCCTATACTTTGAGGAAATAAATCTTCTTCACTGGCCATGCAACTATTCTTCAATATTTTTCTGTAGTTTACCAGAACTTAGGAATCACAGACGTACACGAGCACCCTAAAGAGTGAACTAGAGGTTAACTGGCGTCA
This sequence comes from Paragonimus kellicotti, assembly GCA_014220965.1. Classification (NCBI taxonomy): domain Eukaryota; kingdom Metazoa; phylum Platyhelminthes; class Trematoda; order Plagiorchiida; family Troglotrematidae; genus Paragonimus; species Paragonimus kellicotti. The sequence goes on along the minus strand of LOND01000120.1, from coordinate 186,784 downwards.
TCAAGTTTGGAGGCACATCCAGGAAACGAGTCACAATATCTACCCGATCGAACCGTTCACTTTGCTGCTAAGGCCTCAACCTCCAAGATTCCGGTCATAAGTGAAGCTCTGTTGAAAATAAAGATCATCAATGCTGTGTGCACATAAGTTATCAGCTAACGCCATTCATCTGCATAGCATCGGAAACTGACCATAAATTCACTCAGTTCAGCTATTGTCGCCGTTACATATGCTGTTTATACTTATCACTTGGACTAACGGGATAAATTAAAATGTTCGAATTCTGCAACCTTCCATTTCTTGCCGTTCTCCCCTCCTGAATCATGAAGTCTTAGAAACTTACATGGCAAACGTCATGATCGTCAATAAAACGGTACAAACGGTTGTCATATTTTCTTCCGTGTCGAAAATCAGGATTCAGCAAGTTTAAACCTGATTCCTGGGTGTCTGCAGCTTATCTGATTGCTCTGGCTGACTGTGTATGTCAACCGGGAACCGAAAAAGAGGCTATACACTTTTCTTCAAAATACCGAAATTTTGTCCGAAAAATTGTATTCAGTGGTTCACACGGAACACTCAATCAGACCAGTCAGACTTGTTATGATAGGAGATTGGTGTAACACAATATGATATCTCACCATCATTTAGCGGGGACAGATGATCCCACTAGTTGAATTGAAGTTACCAACTTGGATGTACTGCTGAGTCCTATCGGGCCAACACCATGGAAATACTGAACACTGTTTGTAATTTTGTCACCATGCTTCACGGTGTTTCTTATCGAACTTATGCCAACTGGAAATTCTATGTGAATGTGACAGCCGCAATCAATTGCCGATGATTTTCAACTCGAAATCAGCCTGAATACCGACCATTCCTCACTTAATATGCCCGATGGACACAGCATTCACCAGCACATCGCCAATGCCATCATCAAATCATGGCCATTGGAGATGACTTCGTGGGGATGCCTATTCCAAACTAGACATCGAGAAATCTTGTCAATAATTTATAAACAGATTTTATTCAAGTGAAGCAGTCGACAGCAACAGTACACGACGGTAACTTTCACTGAGCCCATTTTTGTGGGTCACGAGGAGACGTAATTCAAGTGTCACTTCGAATCTCATCGCATTAGACAAGAAAAATCTGACTTTGAAGAGTGTGGGATCACGACATTCAACTGAGTTGTGATAAATGATGGAATCATTGTATTAGATGAGCTATTTCGTAGGACGGATACGTGTCTTGTGACATCTCTGTGTAAGCGACTCGAGACATCAGCTGCACAGTTGTGTATTCCAGAAATATACACAATCTGGTGACTTTGAACTTTTAACACCACGTTCATGTTGGTCTTTCGCGGCGAAACCTCTATGTATGTCCTTGTTCTAGCCAGCGACTACAATACGTGTTTAGGATCCGTTTGAGATTTGAAAACCTGCCTCGGTAAATATTGGTGGAATGTTCTCGAATCGAAAATGTGAGGCAGATTCGGTTTGTCTAATCGTGAGTTATTTCACTGTTGTCTACAAGGTGTGTATTACGAACGCTTCAAGGTTGATTCATACGATGACGCAGAACTGTGCATACACCGTTATGGCTGCGTCACAACACGGAACTCATGTTTCTCTCAAGCAATCACTCACCAACAAGGCTGAGGACACGAGTACCAATTTCGCTGTTATGAAAGTAGTTTGTTGTTGGAATTCCAATGGCAGTGCACCTCTTCGTCTGATGAAGTGTTCAAGGGGGTGTGTACAGTTGATAAGATTAGTAATTAACCGCGATGTGAGACAACCATCTTAGAGAGCAACGAAGTTGATCTTCACCGGTACGTTTAGCAACTTCTAAAGTGCAATTGAGTTCTTCAGGTATAACGTGGGAACCGTGTTCAGTGAGTGGACATCCAAGATAACGCCCCAATTCGTGAGATATTTCACATTCCGCATCTCTTCGGCTGAACTGCATTTAGTGTCAGACGTTTCGCACCGATCATCAATTACTCGATTGACTTCAGACATGTAGCACCTCTCACTCGGCAATGCGCAGATCATGGATAGTGGCAGATATCCCAAACGTTTGACCTGAAAGCGTCCGTCATCTACGAGATACGGTGTGAGGGAGTCTGTAGACCTGTGAGTAATGTGTCGAAATGAGGGAGCTACGAGAACCACTGCTCATGCGCAATTTATGACTACCTGGTGACCGACGAGTGTGTTTCGTTCTCCGATCCTGAGCCTGACTTCGATAAGAAATTATCGTTCTGCGATCGATAATTGAAGTAGTCATGGAAGAAGTATCGATAACTAGGGCGAGCCAGAATTAAAAATGTGACAGTGCAGCCAGTGAACAGTTTTGACAGCCACATTTGTGCATCGACGTGGTCACCCTCCGCCGTCGATGAGAGCAGTGTTGCTGGTTCGGAAGTTCCAGGACAAAACAGAGAGCCAGCTGCAAACGGTGAATGCAAATTGTTCAAATGAATAATTTGGCATGAACGTCATAAGGTTTTTAACGGAAATGTCAAGAGACTATAGGTACGTGTTAGCGTTGGTCGACTTCACGAAACAGCGCAAAGCAACACCTTCATCCCAGTCCAATGCATCGGCCGTCATTAATGTCATTATCGGACAGTGGATCTGCATGGGTGGAGCTTCACTGCCGCCAACTTCGAAAGTACTTTCTCACGATAGATGTATCTAATTCAGAGGACTGATAAAACCTACAATTTCTAAAGCAACGGACATACAAAATGTCGGGTTACATATCATCCAAATTCTGATCATAGTCTCCGCGATCAGATAGATCTGTCAGTCATTCTCTTTCTGAAAGTGCAGTGGGTCCGGGTTTCAATCATGTTAGAATTCATCAGTATTACACATTATTGCCACTGCTAGAATTGGAGCTCCGACTACGTTACCACTCATCAATAACCTAAGGCAGGAAATGGACAAACTTCAGTACTTGACGAATTGCCACGAAAATTCGTCAACTACAGAAGTAGGTCTTCTTATACGTAGGGAAAAATGTAGCATTTTGGATGGCAATAAACTCGGCAAACGGTTACGAGTTTTCGTTCGAACTGAAAACAAAGTGACCTCACAATTCAAATCTCCACAGAAACATCATTGGAAGGACTTAACTGAGCTATCGGAACGTTGAGAGAACAAGCATAAATTACAGGTTCAACAAAGGTAACCCACTGGGTGATACATAATTTCTTTGAAATTTTAGACGATTTGATTAGCGCCTACAGTTGATCAGACATATCGAGATCATAAGTTGAATATACCGACTTGCATCTTTCGAAAGACGGCTGACAATGTGCTCAAGAGCGGTTCACCTCGAACAATAAAACACCATTAATTTATATATAGTACGTGGAATGCACAAACGACTTGTCGTATGAATAATGGTATACCTAAATCGTTTCGCAGGTGACCACGTTGTTGGAAGCCACGTTCAAAGCTTAGCAGGTCATTTGGCTGTACAGTGCTGTTCTATGATAAACACAGCAAGCTGTTGCAGCTCAATATAATCCGTAGGCTACAAATGAGATTAGGGAAAATGCTGGTGACGCGGACTAAATCGTTCTGTGCTGCGAAACCACTGTACATTGATTCTGTTTACTTTCAACCAGGTAATTACGGTGTCTTTTGAAACATACTATATTTCTCTATTGAAAGTTCTACCCTAGTGAGGTGTTCATCGAACAATAACTTCGGAAACCATTCATTGGTGTTCAGGTCTCTCGAATGAAAAAACGTACCCTCAGGTCCGACTCCGGTTCGCGCAGCAAACAAGCTGATCACTGCACGCAACTTCTCACCCCACAAATCCTCTATCGGGAATCCGCAACATTTATCGGTCAAAAATGACGCGCATATTCCGCTTACTAACATTCTGTCTCTTTTCGCTGAGTTACCGAATTCCATGTGCAATTTCAACTGTCAGCGTTCGTAAGTCCGGCATTAAAATTCATGATATCCAAAATCGAATGTTACAACGCAACGGAAACAAGCTACCGGGCAGTTAACTCAATGTATGCTTATATCAACCAACTGTTCATATATCACGAAGAGCAGACAATGTTCAGTTGATTTTGACTTTGCATTTTGTACATTATTCCCACTAAGACTTGTTTGTTTACTAGAAGCCAAGTTCACTATAAACGACAACAGCATGTTACAAGTAACCTAGCTCATGTTGTACTCTGGAGATGTTCATTAGAGCATCTGTTTTTTATCAAAATATTAAAATGAGTGAGAATGCTTAAAATTTATCCTCCGCTATGTATTTTCTCCATCACCAAACTGGGTGGTCTATTTCTAAGTTTTGATCAATGTCACTCATCTCAATTATGTTCACTCCGAAACAATTCAACAATGCGGTTTTAATTTTATTTTTCGATTAATGGTGAGCTTCGAGATCCAGATTGCTATATAACAGTTTTGGTTACACGCATGTATTCAGACAATAATAAGGCTCACAAATCCAACAGAGATAAAGTTCTGTTCTGCAAAGTATTGTGAGATTCAGAAGTATTTTGCTTGACTTTCTCTGATGAATCATTCACTTACTACCAATGAGAATTTCAGAACAGCTAGTCAGTCGTTGGTTATTCATCAGTAATTTGATGAAAATTATCACTACAACGAAATTTGGTTGCTAAGTTCGTGCTATACTAGCCTTGTGGACTGACACGTTTGTACAAAATACTCTCCACTTTTCGAGGGAATAGTTGTAACACATGGCTCTAATCACCTTGTGAACAGCCGCATATGCGTTCTTCTTTGAATTTCGGGAAACCAATCAAATGATAATGTGAAATTGTGGAAATTTTGGTTTTAGTGAATTCGATCGATACGACGTCCTTCACTCTCTGTCACAAATTAATTGGTTCGCAACAGCAACCAGAATTATGTACACAACATTTACCACACGAATGCTGGAGGAGTTACACTTCACTTACAGGTTAGAGATGAGCTTGAATCATCAATTTTCACATGAGGTGAGGAATTGCTTCTCGAAATTATCATAGTGACCCCATATTCATTTTGACTGTGCTGAAGATAATGCAAACATTCTAGCGCCGTAAACCTGATCACTTCAAGTGGATGAATTTTTATTGCTCTACAGGTAACCATAACTGTGGTCAGCCGCATTGAATTAGTATAACGCATGGTATTCTATTTTATCGTGCACGGACACCAAACATACCTCCCAGCCGCTTCTCGTCCGGTGCAAAACGACCCGAGTTAAGCATTTACATCACCAAACAGTATGCTGATGTCTGAGGGTATAGTCTGCTTGCGAAGGTCGACGACAGCGCCATGGAACGCATTCTTGGTAACATCCGGAACAATTTTCTGTCGGAGCGTACGCCGATATGATGAAACCACAACGCTTTCCTGATTTGCTGTGGCACATTTATATCGGTGTATTGAGTCTGGTAGCGCACAAGCGACTGATCACTAATTATCAATTGATCAAACATTGTTCCGTTCCGGAATTCAGTGCAAATCTCACTTCAGCTCGGAAACGAGATTCAGTTTTGGCGTCACCTGAACCCGTTGGAAATCGTGAGAAGCGCTTGAATTCGACAGTTATCTAGAAGTGAGCCAAAGTGGATAACGGTGCTAGAATCGTAGACTCGCGTCTCCGACACGCAGCACACATCAAGCTCCAGACTTGAGAGAGTACTAGCCAGAGCAGCTTGCTGACCGACTTGTCGGAGAGTGCGGACATTGAAGCGCCAATGTTTACCGGTTGTCTTGGCCTCAGAAAACACCTTTCGCCCGGGGGCATATAGAGGACAAAAGTTGTGAGAGTGAAACAGTAGGAGAAAGGTCGTATTGGGTTAATAATGTCACTGTCGGGAGAACGATAACTTCTGATACTTCCCGGTCGTTTATGCCGCGGAAGGGGTTGACTTGAGAGACCCCACTCCGAATCGATGACTTGAAAGTATAACCTGCAAGACAGCAATTACAGGGTTTGGTTGGAAGATCCCCCCGAAGCCAATAATTCAAAAGTCTGACCCACTTGACAGTGAGGTCTTGAGTGGCCCGAGAGCGCAGTGAATGAAGCATTAATGACTGTCTCCGAGCACTTGTACGCAAAGTGGATGTGACTGAAGCTACGTCAGGCTTTTGGGTAATACCAGATGTTTTTGACCTACTGGAAAGTACGCCGACGATCATGGCCGATCTTTGGGCGATCGGGATGCTCTCTGGTAGAGGGTATATTCCTTGGCTCCTTCTCATCGATAAGGATGACAGCAGTGTTGCAACTATAAAAATAGTTCTGCTGTATGCCCATAGGATCGTGCCTCACTACCTAAGCACTCCTACGCGGTCAGTAGTGCGACATACAATCCTATGAGTGTAACTGCTTTTCGTCTGGCTGCTCCTCTTTGGCTTCATCTGACAGGGTTGCAGCTGAAAAAACCGCAGCTCTTGTCAGCATAGACCACCGTATTTGGAACAACACAAAAACCCGACCACCTAGTCAAAGTGGCGGTAGAGTTCGAAGACTGCATACAGACAAACCGATTAACACCAACAGTAGATGGTGTACTAGAGATGTCTGTTGAAATTAGTGAAAGGTGGCCACAGCTTGGAGAGCTTTGTTGTTATCGAGTTCCTTCGTTCAAACACGTGTTTGGTAGGGCAATAACGAGGTTTCCGTTCTTCTTCAAAATACTCTGCTATGCATTTCTGAATGTACCGCGAAATCGACCGGTGGAAGTACATAGTGCTTTTTGTTTGGAACTTCTCAACTGGTGTGTGCCACTGAGTTACATATTTGCTACGTGAGCATCGTGCTGAAGGTCAGTGCATGAATATCATTATAATAGCACGTTACGATCAACATGTGATACTCCGATGTTTCAACTATCTCGGGTGGCCTTTTTCAAACGTGATGTCACATTGGTGTGTTCAGTGAGATTATTTGTTTGCTCGTGTCGAGCATCATACATTGGTCGTACTACAAGGCGATTGTCTGACAGAGTGTGTGAACATCATCCTGCGTGGTTGAATAGTGGTGTGGTGAGAACGATTTCAAGCGCGATTGTTGCCCATTTGATTGACTCTAATCATTCTGTCAGTACAAAACATCTAGAGACCGAGACAACCTGATTACTGGTTTTATCCAACAAATTTGAACCCGGTGTTTATTTTTGACACGTCCTCAGAACCACCGTTTCACAGACCTTCCGTTTGATTTCATAGCATGTTCTGTCGAAGCTGAAGGTTCGAAGACGAAATACGTTTAGCGCAAGCCACGCCTTTCATCTAGTCAGTTCGATCAATTTCAAATAATCGCTGTTTTTCCAGATAAAACTCATGTACGAAGTGTTGCAGAAGCTTCTTCCGCTCAACGTTGATCAGTATGTCGTACAGCATACTTCATTTTGACCAAGGCATCACTTCACTTTTTCTGGAAACTTCGCTAACTATAAAGACATTAAGGTGAATTGCTAGCGCAGTGTGACACTGTAGCAACAGTCGTGTAGTCACAGTTAACGACGGCTTTCTGACTCCAATCAATTTGAAATGTCCTTGTTGACTCTTCAGGATATGTCATCTAACTGCCGAACGCGGTAGGGATCGAAATGTCGTTGAACAACTCTGCTTAAAACTTATCAGCTGACTTTTTCAAGCTGAGGTATTTGAAAACGAAAGTGAATGTGAACTTGCATAATGCATACCGAAAACTTACATAAACTCGGGATATAAATCGATTGAAGATTCATAACAATGTTAATACGCTGATCTGATATTCTTACAAGTCAACTATGATACTTCATTTGGACATCGTCAATGTGTCAGTGCGAGGGATCAGAGTGAAAGTTGTCGCGAAATAGAATGCGATTTCGACGAAAAGTGGAGTGGTTTGGCAGACCGACTGATTGATAAGGAACTGAAGACTGCGGGAGGGGCTGATGTGATATTACAACATCGATTCTGACGGCTGATTTTGAAATCATCGCAGTTTCTAGGACGGTCTGTTAAGTTGATAAGGTCGACAATATTGTCGAACTAAACAGAGTATTGGTTGTGTACATCAAACAATGTACCGTATCAGTTTGTATCCGAGAGGCGGCGTATGTTCTCAAACTTTCGATGACCATAAAGTGCGACTTGAAAAATAATACCGGACGAGTGCGAACAACCTTGTCAGGCGGTATCTTTTCTTCAAAAAAATAAAACCCAAATGTTATGAACAACCCATCAGATATATGTCAGCACCCATGATGCACTCACAAATGACCTAGTATGACCTCTTTCCAGATTTCACTCGTAGATATTTTTTGACTGGAATACGTTTCCGTTTCAAAGAAACAGTTTCTAATCCAGCCCAGCTTGAAGCCTCCATATAACATAAACTTAACTTGCATTCTTGTTCAACATTGAAACTACTAGTTTTGCAACATTGATTGGCTTTACCCTGTTTAACAAGGTGGCAGTATGACATATATTGGGAAATGGTAGCGTACGGTATTTTACATCAGTCGATCACACAAAACATTCGGTTATGAAGGTTCACGGCATAGTGACAAGAGAACAAGAATGTTGTCGAAATGAATCGTAACTTCCGCTTGAAGTACAAAAAAACATGCTTTTGACAGTCATTCGTTCATTAGAACAGCAGTGAAATCAAGACTAACTTTCTCAAGTTCATTAGCTGCAATAAAGAAAGTAGGAGTGGAAATGCCCCAGTCTTGAAGTAACACTTTGCACTTTGAAGGTGCGAAGCGCATTCCATACAAACCAGCCTCGGTCACTCACCTTGTTCAGCATGGTCTGCATGTCTTCGGCAGAGGGGCTAAGTAAGACAATGTCGTCCGCATACTCCAGATCGGATCAACCGAGCGTTAGGAAAGAAGCTCAACCTCAAGCATACTGGACTCCCTGAATACATCATCCAGGATTTCTCTGAGCTGAATCCCAACCGGAACACCGTTCACACATTTATAGTAAGCTGCAATGAATTAAATTAATTAATCCTGTGGTTCAACTGTATCATTTCATTCATTCTCCATTAAACCGAATCATCGGACTTCTTCGCTCATGCGACTGTTTATCACTGAAATGCTGTCGATCCTTTTGTATGATGATAAACGGATAGAATCCAAAAGTAGCAAACCGTACAACCACATAATACTCCAGTTATTGGCGTTTCTTGAATTAGATTAACTACCTCAATCACAGTCAATCTTGGGTAACGGATGTCAAAACTAGCTACGGTCGTAAATTTTGGACTTACAAAGTTCAGAGTAAGCAAAGTAGTTGGACTTATTTAGTCACCGGGGTTTCCGGGCACATAATCTTCACACTTTCAGAAGCTATTATGATATTCAGTTTCACATTGTACGCCACCGGATAGAATATCATGCTGAGTTTCGTGGTCACGTTTGATTCTGTATGATCACGAAATTGACCGGTAACGCGTAGTCGACTGGAACATTGCCTATTGTGACCAACGGATGCAGATAGATGAAACTAATGTCTGAAGTCAGAACGCTTAATGGATGCTAGTATATTGATCAGTTCAGGTATAAAATGTTGGAGACCAGTGAAGACGATGGTCTGATACGGTGCAAAATAGAACGGTGAATATCACAAACTTCAGTTGTACGTGACCGGCCGGCTAAATAATGCGTAGCGTCAGTTGATCACTGAACGGTGTGAACAACGCCGTACAATGTGTTGCTATAGCCGGACCGGAAACAGGGTCGCTCTATAGAATGTACGGCTTACCCGAAACGGTTTAGCTGGTGTATCAAAAACATAAAGCGTCGGAGACTGTTTAAGAAAGAACAAACAAATGATGACTGAGGAAGAGAACGAGTGAATGGATTCAGAGACTGGAGATTCGCATTTCACGAGAAATCAAGTGACGACTTCGGATATAAGCAACAAACAGAAGTGGGGTAACGTCAATAGCAAAACCCGAAAGAAAGTTGCACGAAACCACAGAGGCCATCGCCATGATTGACCGAATATAACAAGTCAGTGTTTCAACCGGTTGATGAGTCGATAAACCAACTTTATCATCTGTGTCCTCCACCGATTGAACATTGTATAAGGTTTTGTCCTGCTCGCTTAGAATATGCCAATACGCAAACCGTCACGCATTCCGCCATTTCTGTGGTTAGGCTACTGTAGAGAAATATAGACAATGAGCGGCCTGTTCAATGGCTGCACATAAAAGTTCACAATAACACGGGGACAACCAATGATTCTAGTAGGTCGTAATCACAATAGAAAGAACACGCATACGTGTAAACTTTATTCCATATTGACTGTATTTGGAGAATAACCACCGCCAAAAATGATTCCCGGTGCACATGTATCTCACCGCGAAGGAAAAACTAGACTAGAACCAAGCTGTGAACATAGACTTGCCGTGAAACTTGTGTTTCTAATATGACCAAATGATTCATTTTGCTATTGTAGGATGTTCTCTTTCTCCAGCTCATAATGATTTCGTGCTCAATACTTTCATTGAAACGTCCGTTCAAGCAACTACGATGAGGTAGTGTTGAACACATTTGTGGCGGTAACTGGCCGGTCCAGATAAAAGATTTGGGGTTTGTCCCATGGAGTGCATGCACATTAGTCGAACCGGTGGATAACGTCCGCGGGATGTTCTATACAAAGGTAAACTTGGACAGGGATGGTTGCTGAAGTGGTTTGGCTGATGACCTCTCTGCGGAAAATACTCGGATAATCACTCATCACTTCACTGTGCAATCATAGCCGTTCTCACATTACTACACGTTATGCCAGTCCCCTGACGATTCCTTAGATTAGGTTGTATCTCGATTCATCACGGGTCTAATTTCATGTTCACGTGTTAGAGATTTGGGCAGTCTTAACCACTGATTAAGTTTCATGCAAAGAACGACGTTAATAGACTCCGCACAAATTACTAGGGGTGGAATATATTCAAAACGTGCAGCTCTCATATACTTACGTGGAAAGGTTTCTTTTGGAACTAGGCAGGTTGTGTACCAGCCAATATTCGACAGTCGTTTAATTCCTTCTGGATGAGCGCTATATTTCGGGGATCGAGTTGATCAACTTAACGAAAACAGTTTTGTTCATCGTAACTTTTGAAATATAACAATATGTTCCAGAAAATTGTGGTGGACGTTATGACAGGTGTGTATAACAAGAGGCACATTCGTGGTGTGAGTTAAAATATCANTACGTGGTGTGCACCCTCTTGTGATTCTGGTCACGGCACTCCGAATGCCGTGAGCGCATACAGAATAGACCCGAACCACGAGTTTCTCCCTCCCCATTCGGGGACAGTATCCTTCATAAACCTGCCGTTCTACCCAATGTTACCCACAACATGAGCTGAGTGTAACACACCATTAATAATCTTCTCACGGAGGTGCGAACGCCCCGGACAAACGGATGATGTGTCATCCTAAAACGACTCAACGACTTGATTAGATTACTTAATCGAAACACTATGGTGATGGATAAACTACGTGATAACTGTGAATCAGTTGGTTTGGACAGAAGTCAGTGTCTTCAGAAAAGTATGCCAATACTTTTTGACGAAAATTTCTTTCAAACAACAGGGAGGGAAGAAAATATCTGTGAGATGGGAAGACAGCTCTAAGACGACGTTTGTACATGCATATGCAATTGAAATTCATTGATGTGATTGCATGTGCTAACTAGACGGTTGTGGATCCCGAACAGCGCAAATACAGAAACATCCAAAGCTACATAAGATGAAGTTGCCACTCAGTAAAATACCCAGGTTGCATGCATATCGCTATGAAATATTCTGTTGAGTTAAATAATCGTAAACAACATACTCAATTAGTTAACATACCTGGTAGACTCTCCGCCACTGTTCAGGAATGTCGAAATACACGAAATAACTGATCGTTTTTGTGAACTCACGGAGTTGACACACACTGCGTTTCTTCGCAAAATTTTAACTTGTGTAGAAATGTAGAGTTCACATTACCGGCCGGTTTGAGCGCACCTTTCAAGTGCCTCACTCCGTCAAGAACATTTCACAGAAATTCTTAATCTGAGATGTTCGTTTGGGAATCAAGGAGGGGTTTTTGTTGCGCTTTGAAGGCTATCGGGATGACATGTCAACACATCGCCGATCCCATAACCCTTGAGCAATCTAGTCACCGGATTCTGATGAAAAACGTCGGAAGTTTACTTTTTGAAACGAAAATGAGGTGAAAATTCGGAGGGGTTATTGGATTTGAGTTGTTCGGAATGTACGTCTGCAATTAATCCTGATAACAAAAGTCATCTGTAATTGCTTATGATCCGACCTCCGATCAACATCATTCTGTCGTACTGACTTTCGGGTTTGCTAAATTTAATGCGATAAAAGTAAATCCGCAACATTTATCAGTGTAGTGAGGTTTTTTCCCAATGAACATGTTTATGCTTATATCGTGACATGCCGTGAATATATCGCCAGGCTCACGAAAAGCTCTAAGGCACATGGAGGTGTCCTAGCGATGATGGGACTTTCTGTGAATAATGACAGGCTGTCGCTGCGCATCAAGCCAAAGATGATCATACAGCTGACCGCAATTGGGGACATATCGTATACCAAAACCCACATGCTGACTGTGAGCATGGGAGACAAGCTCCCTGTCCTCGATCAGCTGGTGATTGCGTACTAATCATTCTCTTATTGCACGACACAATATATGGGCGGCGGGAATAGGCATTTGTCCGACTGGATCAGAAACATCATCAAGCTTGACTGCGGACAGGTACGACTAAATCTGTGGACATGGGAATCGTTGCACGTTTAATCGATAATGATCTACTCATTGACCCCAATTTGTCATCCCGTGTGGTCTGCACATTTTCCCGTCAACCTAACTCATGTTGGTGAAACAACGAATGCGGGATACGGCTGAACCAATCGCTATTCGATTATCGTCGGTGAATCTCTATCCACAGAAAACAAATTGTGCATTCCCTGCAACTGCCGTGGACATAGGTCACACCATCAATCTGTATGTCCATGGGAACTCTGATAGAGAATTCTGCGAAGTTGCTGTGGTTGGAAATGCAAGGTACCAATTAATCAANTGCTTATATCAACCAACGGTTCATATATCACGCAGAGCAGACAATGTTCAGTTGATTTTGACTTTGCATTTTGTACATTATTCCCACTAAGACTTGTTTGTTTACTAGAAGCCAAGTTCACTATAAACGACAACAGCATGTTACAAGTAACCTAGCTCATGTTGTACTCTGGAGATGTTCATTAGAGCATCTGTTTTTTATCAAAATATTAAAATGAGTGAGAATGCTTAAAATTTATCCTCCGCTATGTATTTTCTCCATCACCAAACTGGGTGGTCTATTTCTAAGTTTTGATCAATGTCACTCATCTCAATTATGTTCACTCCGAAACAATTCAACAATGCGGTTTTAATTTTATTTTTCGATTAATGGTGAGCTTCGAGATCCAGATTGCTATATAACAGTTTTGGTTACACGCATGTATTCAGACAATAATAAGGCTCACAAATCCAACAGAGATAAAGTTCTGTTCTGCAAAGTATTGTGAGATTCAGAAGTATTTTGCTTGACTTTCTCTGATGAATCATTCACTTACTACCAATGAGAATTTCAGAACAGCTAGTCAGTCGTTGGTTATTCATCAGTAATTTGATGAAAATTATCACTACAACGAAATTTGGTTGCTAAGTTCGTGCTATACTAGCCTTGTGGACTGACACGTTTGTACAAAATACTCTCCACTTTTCGAGGGAATAGTTGTAACACATGGCTCTAATCACCTTGTGAACAGCCGCATATGCGTTCTTCTTTGAATTTCGGGAAACCAATCAAATGATAATGTGAAATTGTGGAAATTTTGGTTTTAGTGAATTCGATCGATACGACGTCCTTCACTCTCTGTCACAAATTAATTGGTTCGCAACAGCAACCAGAATTATGTACACAACATTTACCACACGAATGCTGGAGGAGTTACACTTCACTTACAGGTTAGAGATGAGCTTGAATCATCAATTTTCACATGAGGTGAGGAATTGCTTCTCGAAATTATCATAGTGACCCCATATTCATTTTGACTGTGCTGAAGATAATGCAAACATTCTAGCGCCGTAAACCTGATCACTTCAAGTGGATGAATTTTTATTGCTCTACAGGTAACCATAACTGTGGTCAGCCGCATTGAATTAGTATAACGCATGGTATTCTATTTTATTAAGCAAATTATTTGGCTATTCAGATTATTTAGTAGTTTCAAACACAGCTTCCTTAACGATGCTGGCGTTGGATCTCTTTTACTGTTGACGTAAGATGACGACGATGTGAACTCAACTCACGTCAACTATGAGATTGGTTGTGCCATGTGCTGATGCACGTTGGTCATTTCAGAAATACTAGTAGTGCACAATTAGTTCTGATTGCACCAAGCTAGTCTCCTGATGAACGAATTGTAAATGAATGAACTCACATTCTAAGTATGCATGAATGTTGACCAAAATGTTTCGTACAGGTTACAATCTACGTACAAGTGAAACATGCATGATATTAATACATGTGCACGAGTAACTCTATTACAGAGTAAACGTTCTGTTTTCAGTGGGTTGGCCGCTGGTACACTTTGATGTACAATTCAACGGGAAATTTGTGGGCCTCTACTTATCTTGCCGTCGTCATCTACGATTGAACGACATGCACGCGACTTGCCTATCCCAATACTGAGTATATTCAGATTGGTTCATGAAGTACATTATGCACTTTGAAATTCGAGTAAATTTCACTTGCGATAGTTTTAGATGAATGTTTTGTGCACCCCATGTTACTCTGTAATTGTTACTTTCCGTCTACTTCCTGCTAGAATAAAATGTGTTTCCTCTGACTTCAGGTTATGACCACCGCGTCGAACATGGCTCTCAGTTCGGAATTGTTTATTGCACTAGCTCGCATTTAGTTTCCTAGCAAAACCAGTCAACTTCGAGAAAACTGGTCGATGGCGTTCCCGTAGTGTATTGGATGAAGATAAATCAACCTATGCACGATATTGTTACCAGGATGATATTATCGCGGCAGCAAACCAACGGTGGATACGGCAAACTTCTGATGCATCATTCACAGTGGCAGTATGGTCCCCAGTGTCAAGTGTTGGGTTTGGTGGTTGGTTTGGTACCTAGTCAAACAGCTTCTCACTTGGGTATATCATGCAAATAACTAGCTTCCGACGAGTTCACTGAATCTTTTATGAATGTTGATAATGAGATTTCCACTATATAGTCCTGTAACGCATTTCGAAGGAGTTCAAACAGCTCGATGGAATTTTCCCATCTAGTAAAGCAAAGTCGTTGAACATATAGACGACACTCACACTGGACCTGATGTGTTGATGGCCAATCTTCGAGTGCTTAAACGCCTGAGTGATCATTTACATGTTACTGCTGTCAAACAGCCTACCGTGTTGGTCACTCATCTAGAGTCAAGTCCAGCAACATCAAATCGTTGTATCGACAATGGATCAGGAACCGGTCTGTTGAAAATCGGC
>LOND01000120.1:147083-167116 GCA_014220965.1 Paragonimus kellicotti | reverse complement strand
GATAGAATCCAAAAGTAGCAAACCGTACAACCACATAATACTCCAGTTATTGGCGTTTCTTGAATTAGATTAACTACCTCAATCACAGTCAATCTTGGGTAACGGATGTCAAAACTAGCTACGGTCGTAAATTTTGGACTTACAAAGTTCAGAGTAAGCAAAGTAGTTGGACTTATTTAGTCACCGGGGTTTCCGGGCACATAATCTTCACACTTTCAGAAGCTATTATGATATTCAGTTTCACATTGTACGCCACCGGATAGAATATCATGCTGAGTTTCGTGGTCACGTTTGATTCTGTATGATCACGAAATTGACCGGTAACGCGTAGTCGACTGGAACATTGCCTATTGTGACCAACGGATGCAGATAGATGAAACTAATGTCTGAAGTCAGAACGCTTAATGGATGCTAGTATATTGATCAGTTCAGGTATAAAATGTTGGAGACCAGTGAAGACGATGGTCTGATACGGTGCAAAATAGAACGGTGAATATCACAAACTTCAGTTGTACGTGACCGGCCGGCTAAATAATGCGTAGCGTCAGTTGATCACTGAACGGTGTGAACAACGCCGTACAATGTGTTGCTATAGCCGGACCGGAAACAGGGTCGCTCTATAGAATGTACGGCTTACCCGAAACGGTTTAGCTGGTGTATCAAAAACATAAAGCGTCGGAGACTGTTTAAGAAAGAACAAACAAATGATGACTGAGGAAGAGAACGAGTGAATGGATTCAGAGACTGGAGATTCGCATTTCACGAGAAATCAAGTGACGACTTCGGATATAAGCAACAAACAGAAGTGGGGTAACGTCAATAGCAAAACCCGAAAGAAAGTTGCACGAAACCACAGAGGCCATCGCCATGATTGACCGAATATAACAAGTCAGTGTTTCAACCGGTTGATGAGTCGATAAACCAACTTTATCATCTGTGTCCTCCACCGATTGAACATTGTATAAGGTTTTGTCCTGCTCGCTTAGAATATGCCAATACGCAAACCGTCACGCATTCCGCCATTTCTGTGGTTAGGCTACTGTAGAGAAATATAGACAATGAGCGGCCTGTTCAATGGCTGCACATAAAAGTTCACAATAACACGGGGACAACCAATGATTCTAGTAGGTCGTAATCACAATAGAAAGAACACGCATACGTGTAAACTTTATTCCATATTGACTGTATTTGGAGAATAACCACCGCCAAAAATGATTCCCGGTGCACATGTATCTCACCGCGAAGGAAAAACTAGACTAGAACCAAGCTGTGAACATAGACTTGCCGTGAAACTTGTGTTTCTAATATGACCAAATGATTCATTTTGCTATTGTAGGATGTTCTCTTTCTCCAGCTCATAATGATTTCGTGCTCAATACTTTCATTGAAACGTCCGTTCAAGCAACTACGATGAGGTAGTGTTGAACACATTTGTGGCGGTAACTGGCCGGTCCAGATAAAAGATTTGGGGTTTGTCCCATGGAGTGCATGCACATTAGTCGAACCGGTGGATAACGTCCGCGGGATGTTCTATACAAAGGTAAACTTGGACAGGGATGGTTGCTGAAGTGGTTTGGCTGATGACCTCTCTGCGGAAAATACTCGGATAATCACTCATCACTTCACTGTGCAATCATAGCCGTTCTCACATTACTACACGTTATGCCAGTCCCCTGACGATTCCTTAGATTAGGTTGTATCTCGATTCATCACGGGTCTAATTTCATGTTCACGTGTTAGAGATTTGGGCAGTCTTAACCACTGATTAAGTTTCATGCAAAGAACGACGTTAATAGACTCCGCACAAATTACTAGGGGTGGAATATATTCAAAACGTGCAGCTCTCATATACTTACGTGGAAAGGTTTCTTTTGGAACTAGGCAGGTTGTGTACCAGCCAATATTCGACAGTCGTTTAATTCCTTCTGGATGAGCGCTATATTTCGGGGATCGAGTTGATCAACTTAACGAAAACAGTTTTGTTCATCGTAACTTTTGAAATATAACAATATGTTCCAGAAAATTGTGGTGGACGTTATGTCAGGTGTGCATAACTAGAGGCACATTCGTGGTGTGAGTTAAAATATTAAACTGTCCCGATTCTCTTTCCCACCGTAAGTCACGACCATCTGCGTACGGTTTGCCCTCGTCAGCCGATTCACAAAACATCTGGTTGTATGGGTTTGGAGCATAGTGACAAGATAACAAATATATCCTTTTGATGAATCGTCACCTTCGTTTGAATTGGACAGAGGCGTCTTCTTCCATTAACTCTCACCCTGCTTGCAGAGTGAGCATGTAGTGATCTCAACAGATTCGCGTATTTCCCTGGTACTCCCTTCGCGAAGAAAACAGCTCCAGAGAACGTTACGAGCAACCAATTGGATGCAGCATTCAAGTCCGAATAGACCACGACCATCGGACATCTATAAGAATGTCAACGTTGCAAGATCCGTCGCAAGGTAAAAGTCTAGTCCACGCACCTTGCCCCGTTCGGAATCCCGCTCATGCATCACGTGCTTGACTTTCCGTGGGCTCAGTGAGCCGATATATCATGAAGCCAGTGAGCAACTTTGACGCAATGGAGACCAAACTGATGCTTCTCTGGTTGTCATATGGATTTTGAGCCCCCTTTTTTAGTAAACTTGGATTACTGTTTATAAGCTCCAAGCGTGAAGCACCTCCTTGGTCTAGCAAACTGTTTGGAGGTAGTTCTGTCAGTTAAGGTATCAACCTCTATCCGTAGTCTTTGTAAAGAAGGGGGAGAGGGCGCTTAGGCTAGGAGCCGAATTGCGCTTCAACAACGTGAGATGCAGGACCACTTCCTGTTTTTGACGGAGGATCGTCTGGAACGCAATAACTGACCATTCGGGTCCCGTCGTCCACATGATCTGGTTGAGGCCAGCTGAACTGTTCTTCAAAATGTTCAGCCCATCTGTCAAGTCGACGCGATTGATTGGTGATAAGTGAACCATCTTTTTCACATATGGTCTCACTTACACCAACTCGACGACCAGTACAACCACGGATCAGGGAAAAAGCCTTCTGCAATTTCCAGATAAAAAGGCCCTTTCCATCTCTTTCGACTGTTCGACCAAGTAGTGCTCACGGTCTTTGCGCAAGCTTTTAGTCAGCTTGCGTTTAAGTTCTCGACGGTCGTCATCATATTCAGAACCAGGTGGGATCGAGCGACGCTTGTCCATGAGGTTTATTGACGTAATGGACATAGAGTTCTGTCGCGAATAAACAGCCACTTTGGAACATACTTATTCGCAGCATTTTTTCATAGCTGCGGCGATTTGATCAATCGTGTTTGTTGGGATCGCCCACCTGACGCGAACTGGGCAACGTGATCACCAGCGACTTCTTTTAAGCGTTCTTCTTACTCCCAATGCTCGATTGCCAGTGGAGTATCTGGCATTCACGAGCGTGTGTCCTCTGGGCAAATGACAAAAATAATCCGGGTGATTGCTGATCATGAAGTAACAGTCACAAAAAGAGTGGCGCCACCTGTAACTGATTGCTGTATGATCCAACTTCGTCCACAGTTGAGAAGTACACGGAGGCCCCTATGTTATTCAGTTCTTTCTGTGTTGAAATGCTGTTCTCAAAATATGGAGACCACTATATGTGCACAGCTGCGATGGTCTGTCATCATAACAATGCATCGTGCACGGACACCAAACATACCTCCCAGCCGCTTCTCGTCCGGTGCAAAACACGAGTTAAGCATTTACATCACCAAACAATATGCTGATGTCTGAGGGTATAGTCTGCTTGCGAAGGTCGACGACAGCGCCATGGAACGCATTCTTGGTAACATCGGAACAATTTTCTGTCGGATCGTACGCCGATATGATGAAACCACAACGCTTTCCTGATTTCTGTGGCACATTTATATCGGTGTATTGAGTCTGGTAGCGCACAAGCGACTGATCACTAATTATCAATTGATCAAACATTGTTCCGTTCCGGAATTCAGTGCAAATCTCACTTCAGCTCGGAAACGAGATTCAGTTTTGGCGTCACCTGAACCCGTTGGAAATCGTGAGAAGCGCCTGATTCGACAGTTATCTAGAAGTGAGCCAAAGTGGATAACGGTGCTAGAATCGTAGACTCGCGTCTCCGACACGCAGCACACATCAAGCTCCAGACTTGAGAGAGTACTAGCCAGAGCAGCTTGTTGACCGACTTGGCGAAGAATGCGAACATTGGAGACACCAACATTTACGGTTTGTCATGGCCTCAGAAAACACCTTTCGCCCGGGGGCATATAGAGGACAAAAGTTGTGAGAGTGAAACAGTAGGAGCAGGTCGTGCTGGGTTACTAATGTCATTGTCGGGAGAACGATAACTTCTGATACTTCCCCATCGGTAATGCCGCGGCAGCGAGTTGTCTTGAGAGACCCCACTCCAAATCGATGACTTGAAAGTATAACCTGCAAGACAGCAATTACAGGGTTTGGTTGGAAGATCCCCCCGAAGCCAATAATTCAAAGTCTGACCCACTTGACAGTGAGGTCTTGAGTGGCCCGAGAGCGCAGTGAATGAAGCATTAATGACTGTCTCCGAGCACTTGTACGCAAAGTGGATGTGACTGAAGCTACGTCAGGCTTTTGGGTAATACCAGATGTTTTTGACCTACTGGAAAGTACGCCGACGATCATGGCCGATCTTTGGGCGATCGGGATGCTCTCTCGTGGTAGAGGGTATATTCCTTGGCTCCTTCTCATCGATAAGGATGACAGGAGTGTTGCAACTATAAAAAAAGTTCTGCTGGATGACCATTGGTTCGTGCCTTACTACCCAAGCACTCGTACGCGGTCAGTAGTGCGACATTCAATCCTGTGAGTGTTACTGCTTTTCGTGCAACTGTTCCTCTTTGCTTCATCTGACAGGGTTGCAGCTGAAAAAACCGCAGCTCTTGTCAGCATAGACCACCGTATTTGGAACAACACAAAAACCCGACCACCTAGTCAAAGTGGCGGTAGAGTTCGAAGACTGCATACAGACAAACCGATTAACACCAACAGTAGATGGTGTACTAGAGATGTCTGTTGAAATTAGTGAAAGGTGGCCACAGCTTGGAGAGCTTTGTTGTTATCGAGTTCCTTCGTTCAAACACGTGTTTGGTAGGGCAATAACGAGGTTTCCGTTCTTCTTCAAAATACTCTGCTATGCATTTCTGAATGTACCGCGAAATCGACCGAGTGGAAGTACATAGTGCTTTTGTTTGGAACTTCTCAACTGGTGTGTGCCACTGAGTTACATATTTGCTACGTGAGCATCGTGCTGAAGGTCAGTGCATGAATATCATTATAATAGCACGTTACGATCAACATGTGATACTCCGATGTTTCAACTATCTCGGGTGGCCTTTTTCAAACGTGATGTCACATTGGTGTGTTCAGTGAGATTATTTGTTTGCTCGTGTCGAGCATCATACATTGGTCGTACTACAAGGCGATTGTCTGACAGAGTGTGTGAACATCATCCTGCGTGGTTGAATAGTGGTGTGGTGAGAACGATTTCAAGCGCGATTGTTGCCCATTTGATTGACTCTAATCATTCTGTCAATAAGAAGGACGCTTTCCAGATTGTCTACCGAGTGCCAAGGAATCGATCAAAAATGGTGAGATTTCGAATGTTGACCGTTGCCGAGGCCATTAGTATCCGATTACGTAACCCTGACCTCTGTGCACAGAAGTTCGTACGGACACTTAATCTCCCCTGGCCCACAATCAATCAAGCCCACGATTTGGAACAGTGATTGCGTAATATGCTAACAAACACGCCGTCCACAACCTCTATTGACCGTTTTTCTGGCTCACCCCAGTTACTGTTTTCATATTTATTGTGTTGTAATTAGCCTGAAGATTATTTGGCGTTGATAAATGTATTACTGAGCAACGGAAAACTGATAAATTGTACAGTTTTGTAGCTGGAAGTTGTTTGCATATCCACATCGATGTAATCTACTTTCGCACAAATAGCGACCTTCAGGTCACGAGATGTAACGAGCCGTAACTGTGCTACGTACACCTCTAACATAGTGCTTAATGAATGCAAGAGTCAAGAAGTGTGGAGTATTCGAAGAAGTGGGTTGAAAATCATACGAAGTATTGAAGGCAGGTTCACAACAAAGTGAGGCAAGTATAGAGCACCACAGAAAATTGTGTTGAAAAGCAAACGGATCAAGCGTGAATGCATCTGTGCACATATCCAATAGTGTTTTGTGAATCTCGAAATTGGTATTAAAGTTTGAAGTTTCCTAGATCAAAATCGTTTAACGCCGCCGAAAATGAGAGGTCATAAGGTTTGCGCAGTTTTTCTCATACCGAGGCTGAAATGTCAACAAACATGCGTACAGCAAGCAGTTTGAAAGAAATATGCAACTCACTCGTGATATAAGTTGGAACTATGCCACATTTCGATAGGTCTGTTGGTCTCCAAAGTGGTTTCACAATTTTTTGGAACGTTTTCAAAAGAACGACTTTTCGTGCCTCAGTGACACGGTTCAAGTGCCAGTGGATATATAGTAAAAGCGTTGGAACTCAACATGAAAATCTGAACACTGGTCAGTACAAGAAAAGATATGTGTTGAATGCGTCTGGGGTAAAAATCGACAAGCATATTATTTGAAACAGTTCGTTCCCTTCAGAAGTTTGAACAAAACCGTTAGAACACGAAAACTGGTAGATGCAAGCATTTCGTATTGACTCATCAGTACCAAATTTACAATAACATGAAACGGTTTTTTATATCGAACAGTTAGAGGTTTATATAGAATTGCCTTTTAAAGGCGACTACAGTATGCATCAAACAACACAAAGATTGATGAATTCGATTAAACGGACATTCAACGCAGCCGAACTTTGTGTACTAGCTCGAACCCAGAAGCTGCCTTTGCCTTCAATCAAGGGAGATCAGCCTGTCGGTGCCACCTCACACTGTATCTACCAATTTACATGTAACTGCAAAGAAAGTTACATAGGCAGAACCGAGAGGTGTTTGATTTCCAGAGTGAAGGAACATTTGCCTAAATGGGTGCAGAACTCAGTATCATCGAAGAACGGCAATGTCGTTGAAACACGCAAGCAGCCAGTGTCCGCAGTCGCAAGACACATCCTGACCACTGGTCACGTCATCGACCCGACCTGTGCATTCAGAATCTTATTACGTCATCCCAATCCAAGATTCTTGCGGTTTGCTGAGGCTGTCGCAATCAATCGACTGAAGCCGGCCCTGTGTGTTCAGAAACAATTGTTCGTGAGCTTGACCCTACCCTGGACTTAGTGACCTTCCCTAACCCATCAATCGACTATGTATTCCACCCACCCCTAACTGTTCGATATAAAAAACCGTTTCATGTTATTGTAAATTTGGTACTGATGAGTCAATACGAAATGCTTGCATCTACCAGTTTTCGTGTTCTAACGGTTTTGTTCAAACATATTAATGATAACGTCTATTGGTCGTGGTTATGACAACTACGCAATGTCGAATCTAGCAAGTATCCTCAGACAAGCCATGCGACCGGACACCAGTTAGGATTGAGATGAAGCAGATGGCGTAGGATTTGGTGCTGATAATGTTATCCGCGCAGTCGTTTAGTGGGAAATGTTATTGGCCTGGAGATATACATGGTTTGCACAAACAAGGTAAACGATTCCTTGCAAACGTGCGCAAACAATCTCGTATGGCCTAGCAAAGCATCTTTTGTGGTGCTGCAAAAACAAATGAGCGATGGAGATCGAAGGTGCGTATACGCCAATGAGGAAACAGAAATGACCATAAAGTTAGTCGTATTCGTCTTGTATTATCGACGCTTACTGATGCTTACCACGTCGCAGAGTCCGATGCCGACTGAGAGTGTACCGTGATGAAAACTGCACTCGTATGGATTAGCGACAGAGGTTGTCTCTGGGTCGGTCCTGAATGTTGAGGATGTCGTAGCGGAAATAAGATGAGAAGCACGTTGGTATGTCCGATAAATTGTCCGTGCCAGAAGCCTGATATAAATGTTGAGATATTTGATCCCAATTGGGAATAGCCTAGTGATTTCGTCGCAAGCATTAATGTTTCGAAGCATAAGGACGCTTAATCTGAGGTGTGTACCGTGATGTTCATGACTGTGAGTGCTACACTTTCGGAAACATGCTCCACATGATCAATAAAACCAGGGCTACTAGATTTGTTGACCCGTGAATATACAACTAGGCCAGAATGCTGAGTCAGTGCGTCGACCGCAATGTGGCGAGAGGATTCGGGGTCAAGATAGGTCAGTTAGGCCGCGTTGGCTACTGTTTACCTTTTTGTGGCAAGTTAAGCTGATGAAAGCCATTAGGTAAGCGCGCGAAGATAGCAACACGAATCGAAACAATGGCATTTCCGCCGATGTGCAGACGGCGTGCACGAGAAGAGATCTCGAATGGGATGAACCTTGCAGCTATGCGACGATGCAGATGACGAGTGAGACGGATGCAAGTGAAAACTACCAAACACCTACGCAAATACTTAGGCGTGATGGGTCGAGTTTGTTTGATGGCGCTGAAATTATGTGCATGGTCATAGGCACACGTTAAATGCGTACTCATCGCTAGACGCGTGGTTGACAGTTGAGGTAACCAGATGAGCGAGGATTATAAAACGATGGAATAATACAGTGACCACAGTAAATCGGGAATTGCAATGCTAAAAGTAACCCTGTATATGAGCAGATGCCGCATAAAGATAAGTTCAAGACAGAAAAGCGTGTAAAATGTGAACAGGATGAACTTAGAAATGATAACAATGAATGACGCGTGTAGTAGAACCGGTAGAAAAATTGAAACCAGACTACGGAAGCGTTTGAATTGGTGGTCAAAAGATAAATACGCATGGGATAGGCAGGGAAAACACAGGATGGAGGAAAATACTCACATATTTATGTTGCGAGAGGAGGTAAGAATGAACCGGAGGGAAGCGTTGGGGAGCGATTCACAACATATAATAACGAAGCAAGAAGAAAATGGTCAGAAAAGTAACGCTCATCAATAAGCTTCAACGAATTGTGGTGGCGACCGAACAAAAGGCGCTGAAAGAATCATTATCTGTGTCCAGCATCCAGTAATGAACCAGAACGAAATTGCCGTAACGTAAAGGACCAGTATTCGAACCAACAAGTCTGTAGTGGTAAATTAGTGTGCGTAAAATCTTCGTCCAATAACAATTCTAAACTACTTTTCTTGATGAGCAACCGAAACGTAGTCCCAACAAGCATCGAACTAACTAAGTAGTTGGCTCTAGCCCAGTCTGGTACCAACGGTAGCAACCAAGAGAAGAAAAAGATGGAGCACGCGTTGAATTACCGCCCAATGGGCGGCACTCGAGAGCGAACCAGTTGGAAAGTACGTAGAACCTCAGAGTGCGTCGAACAACGCTCGAAAAGGTTTTGCATCAAACAACATTAAAAAACGGAATAGTCAATGAGTCATTAGGAAAAGGATAAACGTTTGCCGCGTGCAATCAGCTGCGCGCATGAAGAAGGTGACACTGAGTTCCCATCAGGCCTTCTGTAGCAGGCGTACACAGAATCGTGCGTACAAGTGAAAGCAAGCGTTGAGACGTGGTTGCAGTCGGGATCCTCAGACAAGCCACACGACCACTGGTCACCACACAATCCTAGCTGCAGAATGGTGGCGGTATGCAACCTTCAATCACGCAACCGGGGTATCTACGTGGTGTGCACCCTCTTGTGATTCTGGTCACGGCACTCCGAATGCCGTGAGCGCATACAGAATAGACCCGAACCACGAGTTTCTCCCTCCCCATTCGGGGACAGTATCCTTCATAAACCTGCCGTTCTACCCAATGTTACCCACAACATGAGCTGAGTGTAACACACCATTAATAATCTTCTCACGGAGGTGCGAACGCCCCGGACAAACGGATGATGTGTCATCCTAAAACGACTCAACGACTTGATTAGATTACTTAATCGAAACATTATGGCGGTGGATAAACTACGTGATAATTGTGAATCAGTTGGTTTGGACAGAAGTCAGTGTCTTCAGAAAAGTATGCCAATACTTTTTGACGAAAATTTCTTTCAAACAACAGGGAGGGAAGAAAATATCTGTGAGATAGAAGACAGCCTAAGACGACGTTTGTACATGCATATGCAATTGAAATCCATCGATTTGATTGCATGTGCTAAATAGACGTTGTGAATCATGAACAGAACAAATACAGAAACATCCAAAGCTACATAAGATGAAGTCGCCACTCAATAAAATACCCAGGTTACATGCATATGCTATGAAATATGCTGTTCAGTTAAACAATTGTAAACAACACACTCAATTAGTTAACATACCTGGTAGACTCTCCGCCACTGTTCAGGAATGTCGAAATACACGAAATAACTGATCGTTTTTGTGAACTCACGGAGTTGACACACACTGCGTTTCTTCGCAAAATTTTAACTTGTGTAGAAATGTAGAGTTCACATTACCGGCCGGTTTGAGCGCACCTTTCAAGTGCCTCACTCCGTCAAGAACATTTCACAGAAATTCTTAATCTGAGATGTTCGTTTGGGAATCAAGGAGGGGTTTTTGTTGCGCTTTGAAGGCTATCGGGATGACATGTCAACACATCGCCGATCCCATAACCCTTGAGCAATCTAGTCACCGGATTCTGATGAAAAACGTCGGAAGTTTACTTTTTGAAACGAAAATGAGGTGAAAATTCGGAGGGGTTATTGGATTTGAGTTGTTCGGAATGTACGTCTGCAATTAATCCTGATAACAAAAGTCATCTGTAATTGCTTTTGATCCGATCCCCGATCAACATCTTTCTGTCATACTGACTTTCGGGTTTGCTAAATTTAATGCGATAAAAGTAAATCCGCAACATTTATCAGTGTAGTGAGGTTTTTCCCAATGAACATGTTTATGCTTATATCGTGACATGCCGTGAATATATCGCCAGGCTCACGAAAAGCTCTAAGCACATGGAGGTGCCTAACGATGATGGGACATCTGTGAATAATGACAGGCTGTCGCTGCGCATCAAGCCAAAGATGATCATACAGCTGACCGCAATTGGGGACATATTGTATATCAAAACCTCACATGTTGACTCTGAGCATGGAAGGCAACCTCCCTGTCCTCGATCAACTAGTGATTGCATCCTCATCCTCCTCTCATTGCACGACACGATATATGGGCAGCAGGAATAGGCATTTGTCCGACTGGATCAGAAACATCATCAAGCTTGACTGCGGACAGGTACGACTAAATCTGTGGACATGGGAATCGTTGCACGTTTAATCGATAATGATCTACTCATTGACCCCAATTTGTCATCCCGTGTGGTCTGCACATCTCCCGTCACCTCACTCATGTTGGTGAAACAACGGATGCTAGATACGGCCGAACCGATCGCTATTCGATTATCGTCTGTGAATCTCCATCCACAGGAAAACAAATTGTGCATTCCCTGCAACTGCCGTGGACATAGGTCACACCATCAATCTGCATGTCCATGGGAACTCTGATAGAGAATTCTGCGAAGTTGCTGTGGTTGGAAATGCAAGGTACCAATTATCAAAAATATTGACTATTCGTTCCAGTGCCTAGCATACCGGTGTTCCAAAATTCCATACCCGTAGACTAATCATGTTTCCAGTGAGTGGAGAGGGCATATTATCAATATTTGTTGGACACTGGTCACGTTCTGGGCCATGCTTACACATCCAGGTCACTGCTGTTCCATCTCATGCAGGTTTGCTGTTGTTCAGCGATGCAATCAGGATCCGTTCATTCGCTTGGGGTTCGTGGAGTCAGAAAAAGTTATCATTACAATTGACGCTACCCTAAGAGTGATCACACCGACGAGTTGTTGCGTGCAACGATCCATGTTGCTTCCAGCTTGATACTGGTGCCTAACTGAAATAAACCTGTTACTGATGAGCTCTTATTGTCAGCAACGCCTGGTCAACGTTTTGAACGAAACCCATTTTCTGGGTAATTTCGAAGCGACAAAGTACTGGTGAGACTTACGACTCACCGGATCAATATAATGGTCCGGCAGTGTTAGAATACCTGTGAATTTCAGTAACAATCTTTGTGAAATCACGAACAGAGAAATTTCGATACCTCAGCAAATTAATCTTTGAAATCACGTGGAGTTTCTCTTCGTTTCCATCGCCGAACTACGTTTCTCTCCTGTACTCGACTACAATCCACTGGGTCCAAGCACCATTCGGCTTTGACATCATGAATCGGGTATCGAGCGGATCTAATCACTATCCCTCATACATATGTGCCAAATATTGTCAAAAAGATATGCTTCAGCAAAACCATCGGTAACGATTCTGAAACGGTATGGCAAAATTTGAAGGGGAAACTGTTCATGCAAAGTTTAAGTTTGCATGTGCACTCAATGAATCCGTTCTAATTTATGCGCAATTATATCGGACGCGGAATGAAGCACAATTAATTGTGGGAGACACGAGCTAGAAAATACGATAACTACAATAGGTCTAGGTCGTTGCTGAATTATACCGTCACGTGGAGATATCTAGGGAGGTTGATCATTTGATCCGCGAGCGCGCAAGCAAGCGAAGAAGTGGGGGAAGGGCCACTGGCGCTCCTGGGCCGGAAAGCCTTTAAAAAAACGAAGGTCATCGCATGCAACAAGCAGACGGCAGGCAAAGATCCTTAAGGTCCTATGTACAATGTGAACTATGATTTTGGGAAGAATTTTACACATCGTACAGCAGACGGATCGGAGTTATTCTCAGGTCATTTCACATTGCTCCCTTCAGAAGAGTACTACGAACGCAACCCTCCGATATACATGGAGACTATCTGTGGCTAGACACCGTTGGACCCATCCTTCCCATGCTGCTCCAGTTTGCGGTTGACGCTGCTATTCCTAGACGCCGCAGGTAGGTGAATACTAACAATAACAGTTATCAGCTAGGTCCTACTCGAATGCCCTCTCCTACGGCGTCGAAACGAGTGGGAAAAGGAGAGGTTTGCATTTTTAGGTCCTGGGGGTGGACACAGGGATGGCATGACAGTGTTCGAGTTAAACATTGCGATCGACGCAGGAACGTGAACACGTAGGTGAGAATGAAAAATAAAAGAGGTGAGTTTGGGCGCATACATGAACGACAAACTCACCATGGCGAACGTCAATACGCATACATGCAGCAAAACGCAATTTTTTTGTATTTTCGTAGAGGGTTTGCTACTTTCCCCTGGTTTTCAAAATTCCTTCTGAAATCGTTTGTTATTTTGGACAGAGCTGGAATGAAACGAGACAGCATACTCTAAGCCTCTACCAGACTTCAAGGCCAGTGCACCTACGACCCGAACGTGTTACGGTGGGTGCTGGCGTCGTTGACGAAGTTGTGTCCGCTGATGACGATGCGCTCGGACGAGGCTGTTCAGAGGAAGTTGCAGGTTTGACCAAGGGATGAGAAGGAGCATAAAAGACTTCAACAGTACTTTCTCATTAAACAAGCTTCAAGCGGTCAATGTTAACCGTATCCCAAATACCCGGACGTTCGTGTACGTAGGAGCGATCCTTCCCGTTGAAGTACCCTGAAGGGAACCTTCATTAGGTCGTTCGAGCGGGCGTCGTGAACCATCCACGCGAACAACACGTGTGTGCAGTCATGGGGTCTTTGGAACAAATACCTCGCGGCTTCTTTCTCTTGTGTCCGTGGCACGGAGGTGCGCATATGCGGAGCAAGTTTTTTGGCGTAGGAAGCATCGTATTAAACTGCGTCTGTGGCAGACGATAATTGACCACCTTGAAGACGCAGCGGTTGACCGTGGAAGTGTTCGGCACTAGAGGCATGGAGGTCGGCCTTGAGGGTAGCGCGGATGTCAAGTAAAACCATTGGAAGAGCTGTTGTCCAACGGATTGTGTCGACGGCAGCGACGGCTGCATTCAGTTGTCGATGGGAGCGTTCGACCATGCCGTTCGCAGCCAAGTGGTATGCCGTAGTCCGTGTGCGATGACATCCCAGCGCGTTCAACGTTTCCGCAAAAGAACCGCTTTCGAACTGAGGGCCGCGGTCGGTTGTGACCGTGGCCGGGCAACCGCGAGATGCTACCCAACGCTCAACGAATGCGCACGTTAAAATCTCCAAGTGGACTTCGGGTATTTGGAAGGCCTCTGGCCCTCGCATTGAACTGTATACCATCGTCAAAATATAGGCGATGCAATTGGAAGGTGAAGAAAGACCTACAATGTCGATATGGGGATGAACGAGTTGAGAGGTGATCAAAAGTATCGGTCACTCGAGACTTACACTTGGCGGTGAACCTCAGCTTGTTGACAAGCTGGGCGAGATCGTGCCCATATGCCAAGATCATTTTGTATACCATGCCAGACGTGCCTACCGTGGCCCGGATGCCAGTGTAAACCATGTTATACATCGTGTCAGACGAGCGACATGGTGAAGTTGAAGGCGCGAATGAACAAGCGTTTCCATCGGAATCATTGCACAAAATCGTTTCAGGTGCTGTCGACAGCGGAAGGTCCGTGAGGCGCAATGACGAACGCTGGCAAGAAGCGCGGAGATCATTCTCCGTACGTTGTGCGTCGGCCATAGCTGACAAGTCGATGATGTCGTGGCCAACAAGTGCCGATACGCGTGACAGAGCATCAGCCACAACAGTGTGACTGCCAGAGACGTGTCGTACGTCTGTCCAAAATTGCGAACTGAGATTCAAGGGGCGCACTTCGCGGGGTTATAGGCACCCCGACCTATTATGGAAGGCATATACCAACGGTTTGTGATCGGTGAAAATCACAAACTGGCGGCCTTCTAGGGCGTATCGAAAGTGACGAACGGCCGAGTAGATACCTAGTAACTCACGACCGAACGTGCTGTACCTAGTTTCAGCGGGTAATAAACGTCTGGAGAAAAATGAAAGTGGTCTCCAGATTCCATCGACGAACTGTTGGAGTACGGCACCAACAGCTGTGTCGAATGCGTCTACGGCTATACTGGTGGTGGCATTTGCGTCGAAGTGGTGCAGCATCACTGCAGCGGCTAGCGCGTCTTTGGTGCGGTTGAAGAAGTCGACAGCTGCTTTTGACAACTCGACGTTGCCATAGAACGGCCACGGAGTGAGTCAGTCAGCGGTTCGCATTAATTGCGCGCAAAGTAGGATGAAATGGCGGTAGTAGTCTACCATGCCCTTGAAACGACGAACAATGACAAGCTTTGTAGGGCGGGAAAATACGCAAATCGCTCCCACTCTGTCGGTGAGCGGCGGAACGTCGTGCTGAACGACGTGATGCCTCAAGAACTCAACTACCGATTGGTGGAAAACATACATATCCGCATTGACAGTAAAATTATACACCGAAAATTGTTCGGAGAGCAATTGCAGATGTTTTTCTGCTCTTCTTCGTTTTAACCTGGCCACCAAATGATCGCCGATATAGGGAAGCACGAAACCCAAACCACTTGTGACATAGTTTATAAATCGCTGTGACGTTTGAGCGGCGTTCTGGGAACTGGATGACATGCACGGGAATTCGGATAAACCGAATGGTGTAATCACCACTGTTTTGGCGGTATCGTCCGCGGCGACTAAGATCTGGTATGAAGCGCGAACCAGATCGAGCACACGATCAAGAACACACAGCTAGCCATGATGTCTTGAACGTGCGGAATGGGATGTCTATGCGATACCGTGGCGTTTCCGAGCACCTGATAATATGCACGTGGATGCCAGTTTTCTGACGTTTCTGGCACCTATAGAGCGCGGTGCCCAGGGAATATCCGACGGGCGAATGATGACAAGCTCGAGCATATGCTCGAACTCGGCGCACTTTATCTTCAGTTTATCCGATGTTAAACGACGGGTTTTGCAAAAACAAGAGTGCCAGTGTTGACGATGTGGTGCTGCGTTGCACCAGTTACTGGCGGCAGCGAGGTCGGCTGTCTGAAGACGGTGGGGAATTGCTCTACAAGAGAGGCATAAGTGTTCGTGATGACCGGGTGGTACACGGGACTGATTGGAACTGCGTTGGTCGAAGTCCCGATTACAGACAAATTCGTCTCACGGTCGACTAGCCGACAGTATCATGTGTCGAGTAGTTGGTCGAAGTGTTCGAGAAAATCGACGTGACCGCTGGCCATAGACGATAATTGGCGTACCGTCCGCTGCACTTAGGGTTGGCTGACCCTGCGTTAATCGTTTTTAAGGTCTCGGGGTAAGGACGCTGATTTCTGCACCAGTGTCGATGAGGTAGCGAACTCCCGATTCGCGGTCTCGAATAAAGAACAGGCGACTTCGGGAGCCAGCAACGTCGGTCGCCGCGACGTGCTGCCGGCTAGTTTCCCTGATCAATTTTCAGAGAAGAACAAGGATTGCGGCAGGAGCGAGCTCGATCACCATACTGTTGGTAGTACAAGCAGTGGTCGAAATTAACACTTACCGTGGGCACTCGTCCACCTTTATGAATTAAACGGGGGTTCTGTTGTTAGATTATTGCTGAGTCAAATGCAAACTTGAGCTTCAAGTGCTTGGTGCCTGGATTCGACGTGTGAGTTCGTTCATACGATTGGTCAAAGGCGCTAATGATTCCGGCGCTGGCGCGAATAATTGGAGACCTGTTTCCCGTATGTCTCCCAGATGCGGTCGGCAGTGTCGGCCCACTGCGACAGAGCCGCGTGGGGGTTGGCGCTAAGGATATTTTGCATATCCCTAGGCAGTCGCTGGATCCACATTTGCTTCAATGAAGAATTTTTCCGAGGTGGATTGGGGCGGCGTTACACTGCATGTGGCGTGGGAGCTGTGATGGCTTCCAGTTGCCTAGCTCGGTAGTTCTCAGTAAGTGGGCGATACGTTCACGATCAGAAAGGTCAATGCGCTTAATACTAGCCTTTCCCAGCTGCTCTCTCGGTTGAACTGAGTCCGACATCTTCGAAATATCGTCAACCCAGTCCACAAAAAGAGTCAGGCGAGCTGCGACCACGTGACGGAACTTCGTTAGTTCGGTGGTTACGTTTCTCAACGCAAACTTAGCATCTGGATGTGCAAACAGGCTGCGCGGGTTCTTCTTTCTGAAAGACACGAATGGAATGGAGATTGCGCTGATGGAAACGTCTGGCGAACTAAAAATCTGATTCCGCATGATTTCAACAGTGACAGAGATAAGAATTGAATGAATAACTGAGAAGGTGTATGCGAGCTACTTTCACTGCGCACATGCACCGAATTGACACCCTCCCAGGTATATGCAATCATACCAGATGCGAGATGAAAAAAACAACTGATTGTGGGAGACCCAAACTACATTATGTGATAAGCACGATAACTCTCAATCGATGTTGAGGGAAACGGACACGTGGAGATAGTTAGGGAGGTTGGGGTGCTAACCGTCAAGCGCGCGATCAAGCCAAAATGTGAGTGAAGCGCCGTTAAAGTGCATGGCCCTATGAGCATGCAACCGAACAAATGCGACTGCATGCAACACGCAGACGGCGAACAAAGACCTTTCATGTCCTATGTACGATGTGAACTGTGATTTGGGGCAATTCCACACATCCCACAGCAAGTAGACTGTGGTTACCTCCAGGTCACTACAATACCGTCCATTTCACATTAGTCTATTTTCATCACGTGACTTATGAAGCGGGAACTTATGTGTGCGTGCTGGATTCAAGAATACACACCCAATCACCTGGCTGCTTCCAACCACCGCTCCGGTTTTAGCGACGATCATCTGTGGGAATAACCACGAAGTAAACTTCGAAAGTACCAGTCCACGAATTAACCGGAACCTCATTTCGTTCACCGTACTGCTTGTGGAGGAATAGAGGAAGATATAGAGTTAGGGAGGATTGCGTGTTCGAGGCTACAGGTTTTCTGCGTCGGTTCACTTTTCGTGAATCCACAGGACCGAGGGTGAATCAGCGCTTTAGCTGTCGTGACAATTCCAGCTCATGTAGATTAATAAAAGCAACAGGAGAAGGTGCGAGCTGCTCATACTGATTTTCTCTGTGGAGAATGCACTCGAAGCGATACTACTTCTAGCATGCGTGGCGCTGCATGCCAAGTTAGAAATGATTTTCGCACCCGTAACAATCGTTAATGCTCGCTGTTTCAATCATTGTCGCTAACCTCGTCATCGTCATCATCATCCTTCTTGAAAGCAATATACCACTGATTCTATTCGATGTTGAACTGTCATACATCCTCGTGGAAAGCAAACCTTGGCCAGGAAGAAAACAGAAGCGGAGGGGACACAAACACTGAAATTTGTCACGTCTATACTCAAACCTTCCACATAAGGATGCCTACAACTTACAAACAAACGGACGAAACATACATTGAAGTGAGAAATCATCAGCAAGACAATCTCACTACGTTTTCCATTGACCCGACTCATCAAATCCATTAACTTCACAAACAGCTCGGCCAAACGACGATAACATTCACACCACTGAGTTCGATTAACCGACATCTCAAATAAAGTCTCCAGCCACCGACTCTGTGAGTCGCAAGGTTTCCAACTATCAGTTAACATTTTTAATGCTTGACCGAATCATCTAAGTCTGTGCAAGTGTAGGGATTGAGACGAAAGAACTCGCTGACAAACATTTTCAAATACCCGAATCTTAACCTCCTCGTTGCTTACCCATTGGTGCCACCCAACGCGAATGGTTGAACGCAGACATCGAAGGCTAAATATTCGAAGACGGTCCGCGATCTCTACACTGGGCCGCCAGATTTCACTGTCGCGAAGTACTACAGCCGACACTGTTTTCTTACATACGCGACCGTTATACCCAAGGGAAATCCCCCTCTGTCGTCATACGTGCCTCAGAGTAGCGAACATCGCCATAGCCTTGGAAATACGCGCTTCTATTTCATTCCCTACACCTCCGACGCCACCGCTGATGCAGCTTCCCAGGTATACAAACCGGTCAACAATCTCCATGACTTCATTATCTAACATTAAATCTACGTAACCACAGCAATCTTGCAGAAGCACTTTGCATTTTGAGGCTGCAAAGCGCATTTTGAAGGCATTTAGCAGAATGAAAAATAGAATTTGCTATTGTTTGTACCGCTTGAGATTTGTCAAGCGGCAGCAGCATGTTATCAGTATAATGAACATCAATCAGTATTTCATCAGGTAGGAAGTCCACGCAGGCATTTTGTTCTTCGGAGACAGTCCTCTATTATTTCGTCTATGACGAAATTGAACAAAAATGATGAAAGTGGACAGCCTTGACGTACGCCGCTCCTGGTGCTGAAACTGTCAGACAGTTCACCGTAAACCCTAACCTGAGCTGAAGTATGGGAATAAAGCGCCGACAGTATGTTCACATACTTAGTCGGTACAACCCTGCGTTTAAGCGACTCTAATAGTTGAGAAATACGGCAACTTTGGACCGGTGGTACACGTGACGCTGCCCAAGAATTTAGCGAACAGTAAACATTTGATCAATACAACCATGTCCAGGGCGAAACCCAGTTTTAACCTGATATTAGTCTGTCGAGTTGCAAAGTGTCTAAGAGGAATAATGGGTGCCAGAATCATATTATTGACTGAGATCAAGTTGTTACATATTTGGTGTGGTGAACAAATAATAAGCAGGGTAGAATATATAAGTGACATGGGAGACATCTTAAGACGACGTTTGTACATGCATATGCAATCGAAATCCACTGATTCCATTGCATGTGCTAACTAGACCGCGTGTATCCCAAACAGGGCAATTACAGCAACATCAGAATTCTTTTGTTAGAAATGTATTGCTCAGAGTAACGGCCTGTGTGATCGTACTATTCAGTAGCCTTCTCTATCAAGAACAGTTCACAAAAATATGACATTCTTAGTGGGATTCAAGAAACATTTTGTTGCAACATCTTGTCAACTACGACAATATGCCAACACTCTGCCGATCCTGAAATTCTTGTGCAATCTACTCACCCGCTTCCGATGCAAAGTGTATTTTTTGAAGCGACAATAAGGTGAAAATGTAAGGCGACCAAATGACTGTC
>LOND01000120.1:116438-144980 GCA_014220965.1 Paragonimus kellicotti | reverse complement strand
ATACGTGCAAATGCATCTTCGAGGGGTTTCGCCATTATTTGACATAATTGGCTTCGTCTGGGACCAGTAGCAGGGATGAGCTTGACGGTTGTACAGACCTTCTCCTAAGCCGAAGTGTTTTCCATTCCCTCAATTTTCTTCGTGAGCCGAGCCTCGCGATCGAAGTTTGAGCTGCGTTTCAGTTTCCTAAGGATATCTCTCCTAAACCTGCAATGTGGACTGTTATGTGAACTGCCAGAAGGAAATGTTCCTGTCTGGCTTCTAACAACTCCAAGGATTTCTCCGAAATCCAATGTTCGTTCGACCCACGAACCGGTGTGCCGCATGTCAAAGTACTTGTCTTACGAATGACCTGTGAAATCTGCTGCTCTCTTTGTTGGTCAGTTTCTCATGCATTGCTGACATCTAGTCGTTGCTGTCGGTGAGGTCGTTGATCAGCGAAAGGTAACAACGAAACGACGAACTATTGGGGCTGAAGAACTCTATCAAATCTAGCCTGACCGGTCGTCGTAATCACTCGATGTATATAACCACTTTCGGGTGGACAGTGCACATGCTGTTAGTTCCATACGTTGACTACTGTCGTGGATTCTAGTCACCAAAACACAACAGACGTCGACATTTCACGAGTCGAACGTTCGTGCGAGAGCCACCTGTTGACCTATCTGTCACAGAGTGCGAACGTTAAAAGTATCTATAGTAATTTGCATTCAAGATCTAGTTAAGAGAGGACAGGAGTACGAGGCTGAAAGCCTAGAGATGGGGCTTACCGACACAGTGTCACTATGATCAACTATGTTCGTTGTGAGACCCACAGAGTGCTCACCAGAGGGCCTGCGAGCTAAATTTTATAGAACAGTGGGAGCGGGGACAGCAATAGCATGTGTTCGCCTGTCCATCCTGATATACGCGGCAGGGCAATCTGGTTTATACTGCGATAATGCCGATGCAGTATGGAGGTATTACCGTTTTGAGTTCATGTCTGCGTGTGAGTTGAGATACTGCCACGATACCTAGTCTTAGACGAGAGAACGACCAGAATTCTCAGAGAGAACTTTTGCCCTAACAGCCTGTACCGCAAGGCGACGGGTGAATGGCATTGTACCGGGACTGGCACATTTTTCGAAGAATAATGGGAAACTTCTTCCAACTTCTAACCTGCAGGACCGAAAGACTGCTCATGATACCTCGACCTTCTGCCTGCTTTCTATATGTGACTGTTAGTAGATTCATCACGCTGTTCAGTTTAGTCAAACAGGTCATCGAGCCGTCACATCTCATCAATGGTCACTCCCGTTGCGGAGATGGATATCTGGCCGTGTATTCGCTAAATGCCAGAAATTCTGTACCTCACAGGAACCATTGTCAATTACGAACAAGTGATATCAAGATAGATATAGTTCTGAGCGTTTCAAAATACGAATACTACAAAATGTGAGCAACGATATTTCATGAAGCAACACGGCATTCGGTAACGAACATAAATAATTTTGTGTAAATTATGTGCACAGGCCATCAATAACGTGGTGATGAAAGCAAGGGATTTTTCATTCCAAATTCGATCTACCGTCCTTGCTACTACTGAACTTTTCATTAACGAATCGAATTTACACTGAGTTTCGTTCGAGCGGTTAATGCAATAAGAAGGCTCTTCTCAACATCCAACGACTGAAAAGATATGCTATCTGCGAAACGGCTAACGAGTGGCGCTTTTAAAATCCGGATCTAATGGGGGTACCAACTGAGTCAATGTAAATGGAAGTTGAATCACTCACGTCGAATGTGAAAATGCCTCAGAAAATGAGCAAAGAATGAGCCAGTACAACAAATTCGACAGCTAGGCACCGTTCAGCGGTGGGTGATCATAAAATGGAACTGGGCTCACCAGGACAAATGAACATTGGTTGGGTCGCAGCAAAGCAACTTTTTGCACAGTAGGATAACATGTATGTGGAGAATGTCTAATTTGAACATCTACGAATTCACGGGGCCCGGACGGCATAGGAGTAATGGTAACGTTCGCAGTACCTGATGTAAGAATAAAGATGATCAACGCAGTTTATTCCTAAGTAAAATAATAAAACATGTGGCCACCTTTCAACACTAATCGAACAAAGCGCAGAAATCTCGTGAATGGCACAACAGACGTTAACAAAATCAACAACTACTTCTCTCTTGTAAGCTTGATATTATCGTGTTTTCAGTTCAAACCAGTTTTGAAAGCCAGTTAGTTTGTTGTAGCACAGACTGCTGTGGATCACTTCACTTGCTGTGCCTTCGAATTCACGCAGTCAACCTTTTTATATTCATGCAGTTTCCTCTGGAGACACTCCAAACTCACTACAAATGATCTGCCTATCTCGCCTCAACAAGCCCACCGTCGATTATTCAGGCTGCTACCCTCATAGCTTATGCGCATTCACATCTTTCTTCACGGGGTCGGAAATTGAATCATCCACAAGTCAATAGCTGTCACCAGCAGATTTAGAAACCTCATTCTGCAACAGCCTGTTGAGCCAGCTCTTTGAAGCGAATATTACGGCTTTCAGTCCTTGTGTCCCAAATATGACTGCATACTTGCGATTTCTGGTTTGATTTTGACCATCCTGAAAGCAGGATTGTTAGCAACATCAAAACCTACTCTGACTTTGAAAAAATAAGGAAAAATTGGCAGCGAGCAGCGAAGTTGAACCAACTATTTCGATGATATCCCCACGCTTCATACTGCGCTCACTTGTGACAGTCAAATTTCAGTGTGAACTGCTGACATATTGTTGTCTGTGATGACGACTATGATTACGCTGCAGTCGGTGAACAGAGGCACAAAATTGCACAAATCCACCCTATCCATGAACGGTCTTCCAAGAGTAAACTTCTCCTCGTTATTGTATGTCAAAGACTAGAATACGGCAAATCGTATTCTTATCCAAGAACGAAATTATTCATCAAGATGGTTCAAATGTTCCTGATGAATGAACGTGGATAAACTCACTGTATATCACGAGTAAAAACATTGAGTCGAGCGTATTATGCACGATTTTTGATTCACACGGCATTACTGACCAGTGCAACCCCACTATTCACTTCAAGAAGTTTCTAGGCATCATCCTCAAAAGAAATATAAACACCTGACAGTATCGTGAGCCTGCAGCTCGGAAAGGTAACTCCATACTGGGTTCATCCACAAGCATTCTCGAGAACAAACATCATTTCAACTTGACAACTGGTTATGGGTCGTGAGTCCGTCTTCGTTTTCCGGATGAACATCCTGTGGCTGTGCACCTTACAGTGTTGAAGAATCGGTTAGGCCCAAGTCGATCCAACAGTGTGCAAAAATGCGATTTCATAGCGTGTGCGGCCTGCTCTACCTCGCAAAATTCAACCGCTCCACAACATACCCACTCATCTGAACGACGGATCAAAACGGAACAATCGGGATCATACTATATCGAGGTAACAAGAATCGCTGGCTTGAAAAGTTATTCGAATAGGTAGTGCGTCGCAGTCAATGGCGTGTCTGTATCCTCATCATCTCTGATTGTTCCGCCTAACCTTTGCCTCATCAATTTGTTCTCCTTCAGTTAAAGTTGCTTGCAGGTTATTCTACGTGAATGTTGCCTTGAGCGGCGGCTCTGGTCACAACGCTTGTAGTAAGTCTCACGGCTGTTCTCAGTGAATGAGGAGGGACAAAAGTCAAATATGTCGTATCCTGAGAGATTGTTTGCGATCAAAACGCGGCCTCCCCCGAGGGTTACATGCTATTATTCTCTCAGGGTTGGTTGTTTCAATAATCGAACAGTGGGTCAGAATGGTACATATAAGACCAAATTAATTCGATTCACTTCACGGGATCTACACTTCAAAAAAACCTGCATTGAGCGCGAAGTGCGACCTCCACAGACTAGCGAGCTGTGAGCATCTTTGGTGTAGAGGGTTGGTCCTTAACTACATGTTCCGTGAAAAAATTGGGTCGAGAAGCTATTTGCTTTTATGTCCTCACAGAGGAAGTGGACTGAAGGGTTACCAGAGATCACGTGCATTGGTTTGCTAGCCACCCTAGATGCTATTTTCTCACGCTTGGGAACGTGATCGGTTTAACACTCCAGTTATTCCACCTTTTCTCTCGGCCGTCATGACAACCGCGGAACCGTTACTCAAAAGATTACTGTTCTATTGTACAAGACAGACATGGACGGAGTTTCTCAACAATGGTCCCAGCCCATGGCAGTTTGAGTAGATTGGTCATAAACCCACGGGTAGGTGACTGCCTTGCCAGATTGTCGTCCGCATGCGTTCTACGCCGCACGTAGGCTGATGAACACAGTGCTCATCAGGAAAGTACCGCCTTGAACTCACGTTGGCTTATCAATTATGTATAGGCGAGCTTGCTTCATCTTATGTCAACACCCGATGGATTGGTGTCCTCTCACTCCGTGAGACTCGGCCAATCCATTTGACTGTCAGTCTGCCCATGTGCTCCTAACGGTGCGACCCGTTTTCGTTTAAACCTGGAGGGCCACCGAAGTCTTGAAATGACATCAAAACAAGCGGAAGTGACATCGTTATATTTTGGACTGGAAACTGTATAGAAGTGGTATGAATTCGAATGGTACGCTGACCACAGCGCAATGGCGTCTTGATTGTGTGATCAGGTTGATTCCAGCCTGGCAGGCAGCGTCCACCCGCGTTACTCAATAGGGCAGAACCGGCCTTCGTATTTCATGATCACGTCGTCATCTGGCTACCTCGTGAGTCCGCCCATCTCTGAATGGTCTCGGTGACATTTGGATTCACGTGAACCAACCAGCGCAGGTTATGCAGCGTGATCAGTTGAAGAATTATTCGCGCACCCTGATTGTCCCAGAATAAGCGCCAACGTACGGTTGTATTGTTCGCGCAATTCAATCAACTAGATGTGAAGTGTTTAGTGGAGAAAACGGCAGTCAGAAATTGCAAGTATCTTAAGATCTACGTTGAGAACAGGCCACGTTTCCGAACTACACAGCAAAATAGGGCGCCACAATGAATTCTATTCTCTTTTTCTCCAGCAGTCACCGAACCTCTTTTCGACTCTCGGATAACTCACACTGACGAGACAACTCGAGCTTCAACTATCCCCATTAGTATCTTATCTGCAATATCACAATCTGATGAGGTAATGTAACCTGAGTAGGCAAAAGTGTTCACGGTCTCCAGCAGAGTGCTTGCAATAAGGACGGTGGAACTCGGGATGCTCGTGTCTTGAAGCGGAACTGAGCGATTCGAAGGTGTGAAGCGCATTACGTGAATGTGACTTCGGTCACTCACCCTTCTCAGCATTTTGCATATCTCCAGCATGAAGCCGAGTAAGGCAATGCCATCCTCATACTCTAGGTCGGTTAACCTGGCGACAGTTAGGAGTTAATGACGAGGCTGACTGATATTATTAGGAGCGCCTTCCAGGATGTTATCCGTAACATCACTGAACATGATGTCTCTTGACAAACACAAGTAGCTAACCACAGTCTTTGACTTCATGTGATTTGTGATATGGTCGCCTTCCAAATGTAGGTTCAATATGAACTACATCTCAGGAACGTACACACGCAGTCTTGAGCGGTCATTCTTAGTTTTGAATGTCGACAAACTTCTCCAGACACTCGCTCACGATCAACTCCTACAATCTCTCCTCGTCACCTTGTAAAGGTCGTGAGCCATCCATCGGTTGTTGTTGTCAAACCACCTAGAAAAGTCGACATCATACCGACCATCCGTGAGCGTGTCAGAAACCACTAAAATACGTGTCCTCCGTTGGTTCTCACATGAGTTTTGTCATATCGCACCGGCTGCGCTCGACAAACTCTGTGTTGAACATGAGCTGAGCCAACCGTTCTAGGTCAGCACACTTGGAACAATGAACTTCAGTTTTGCTGCTTGTTAGCAGCGACTTCGGGCATCACAAATTCTGTCCCGAGGCGGTCTTTATTGCATATGCTGTCGTCTACTCCCTGGCTACCGACATATTACCAGATGTGCCTTTGGCACGCTGCAACCAAGTAGTGTGCCAAATTGATTTTTCCCAAACGAGGTGATGGGCAGAGCGGCCAACTGGAGCTAACGTCGAACGCCCATCTCGGAGACGGTCTCCGCTCGTTCAGTTTTTCCGGCAATACTTCGATCTACTTTCAAACTCAGCTCTTGACATTTAATGGTATCCGTCTTATCCAATTTACAGATGCTAATCACTTGCTCCCTTCGCTGTCAGCCCTAGTCATTCAGCGAGCGGCTCGCTTATGATTGTGAGGTCGAAGCTTCCATTCAGAAAGACGAACGTTTGGACCGCATCAATTCCTCTAACCAACGTGACAGGCACAAGGCCAAAAGAAACCCTTCCACCGTGTTAAGAGGTAGATCTACTGCTTAAGCATCTTCACACCTCGCAGGCCTCTGATCTTCGTGCATCAGGTTGTAATGTCGGCCTCCACAGAGCGACTGTGTGCACTGTGAACGGCCTCTGCAATGCCTGGGTGTGGGCAAACAAAGCGTCATGCACACTTTCTCGGAACCTCACGTCATCCCTCCAATGGCATGTTTTCAGGTTGCCGGCAAAACCACATTCTGCACACTGGTATGTCTTATTAACCATTTCAACAGCGGTTGACAAACACGGCAACCGTTGGGGACCCTAGCAGAAGCGCACCGTCCCATCTCCGCGGACGTTCACTTGGATTGATAGGACAATGGGTCGATTATAGAGATCACTGGAAACCGAAGTGCACCTCCCTATAAACTTGAGTGAGTCGTTGAAAGAAGACTCTCAACCGGTTTATATGACATAAGTCAGCTACTTTCGCTCACCTTGTCTGCATGGGATGAGGAACTCTATCTACAACATGCAGAAGACTGGTTAAGCAAAATCATTCAGATGGATGGTTCAGCTTGGCGGTGTCAACTGAACTCTCCTCATCTGAAGTGCTTCAACTTTGGAAGCTCTCATTTTCGCCTGTGGCAAGCCTGGGTGCTGTTAACCACATCCTTGATGACGGTTCCAAGTCGCTTCATGAATCCTTCCAAGTCGTTGTGTCCTTACCTCGGTTGCCACAGCACATCCTAATTCATCAGATAGCAGTTAGGCAATGTTCTCATAACTACCTTAGTCCAATCCTCAAGTGATGAATCAGGTAGGACTACTTCTCTCCCTCATCATCTAATCTCTTGGCCATCTCAAGCTGGAAATTCCGCATCAACCTACGGAATTTCAAGAGCGAACGTAATTTTTGGCAATCCCGCGCAGATGCATAAGTTACACATATATTGCTCTATAGAGCTCGCTTGAAACTCATGTGTTGCGAGCCTAGAACTCGGATGGCACAAGGATTGTTCATTCAGGAAAGCAACACGTGGGTTATGCGTTTCAACAAGACAACAAAGAAAAACACTCATCTGTATACGGTACTGGGCCCAGACCGTCACGGCTGCCACAGACGTCAACGCTCAGTTCCTTTACGTTCCCTTACGTACCAAGAACCATTTCATGCGATGCTGCACTCCAACGTTTCTTCTTGTATTTTTCTGCGGCTACTTCGATGTCGAAATATATGCTCTGGTTCCACTACTGAATAGCAGTGGTGTGAGTAGTATAGCATGATCGCTCCACCTCACTACATGAGTATGAGGTGCATATTGCGAGCAAAAAGGCAGAGCGTTCGCATTAGTCTTCCCAGACGGTTTGTTGTTTTTAACAAACACAGATCTTGCCTTTGACACCTCGAAAAATTATGGCTGTACCCTCATAAACATCAATTCCTCTTATTGAGATGCATTTCTTTTCCAAGGGTTCCATTGTCCATCATAATATCTAGCTCAGGTGAGTACCCAGCTGTTGATAGGAGAAGGCTGAGGAGTTGGAACACCCCGTCTTCTCGGATGGGCTTACCACCGTCCTCACGGTGATTACTGGGTATCGTCCATGCCTAATCGTAGGTGCTCAAGGGACCCCGCAAGTATATGAATCGGTGGGCGATTCTTAATTCCCAGACGCTCCCCTGTGTGGGTCAGCATAAACTTTGGAATAATAGCGCATAGACAGGATGAACTGGGTTGAGAATACTGGAAGCCTTTGGCGGCGTTTTAATATGGCCACCCACAGAAACCAGCAGTCACCAGTTGGCATCAGAGGACAGGATTTTTCTCCTCATGTAGAAGCGAAGGTTGCAAGACCGAAGATGTTATTCTCCTGGGAAAAGCT
The DNA here is from genome assembly GCA_014220965.1 of Paragonimus kellicotti. NCBI lineage: Eukaryota > Metazoa > Platyhelminthes > Trematoda > Plagiorchiida > Troglotrematidae > Paragonimus > Paragonimus kellicotti. The sequence goes on along the minus strand of LOND01000120.1, from coordinate 136,753 downwards.
TCCGGATAACGCATCTGTGCATCACCTGTGTTGAGTTAGTCCTACTCGGCGGTTGCCACTGAGAACGTGCAACCTTCAGCCAACTGACGGGTGAATTTGATTATCATGGAAGCGTGGTTACCGAACAGTGTAGATCTCGGATGTCTAACGTTTCTTTGTGCCACGCTCAGTCTACTCGCGGCGTCTGTCTATAGGCCAAAATCCAAATGGTGAAGTCTGGGATGCAGCGAACGTTTGTGAATTTCCAGCTTGCTGAGCAACCGATCCAGACCAAAAGTTGACGATGCTGAAGGTGAGTTCACCATTGATAGCGTGTTAAGCTACAGCAAAAATATTAAAACTAGGTAAACGAGAAGGTTGACAAACCTTGCTATCGAGTCCATAAACCTTACAGGGTCCGAGACCAACTGTTCACGTGTATATGTCCAAATACAACCAGTCAATTGAAAGTAAACTACATGTAGACTGCGGTTCACCAGTGAGAAGTTATAATTGATAAATTGTGCGAGCACAAGTCTTGACAAGTGGCCGACATTCAGGATTAATAAGATGTAACTAATAACATTTGGCGGAACAACAAATTGTCACGCATGCAGTTCGAATAGATGCGTCAGTTTCTGTAAAGCCAGGTTCGCGGCTGTTCTCGAGTGAGTTTCGAAGGTGAGGAGGGCAACGGCTGACAAGAATGGGATGACTTAAAAGAAGAAGCTTTATAACAGTCTTCTAGAAAACATGTGGCAGTTGTCAAACACTCGACGGGTGTAGCTTCTTTGACACCCTACGTCGTTCACATAAGACCGGTACTTGTGTTCATCAAGTCAACTGGTGCACACCGACTTAGAAGGAAACGCTCGCTGCTGGGCGTGTCCACAGCCCGGCCACTAAGTTGTTCACTCATCTGTAGCGTACGGCTCACGTATATCAAATAAATTTCATTGACATGATACATTCACTCTCAGCGCCGAATAGAGAACACAGTAACTACCGATCAGTTCAAACAGAGGTTCCACTACTTGTGATCATTTCCCTCATGGAAATCAACGAGTCCCAAATTCTTGTGCTGGAAGATTATCTTGTACTCAATGATGTCCGATTTGCTTGCATTTCAACGGCTGATTACACCGCTTGAACAGAACCACTTGAATCCAGGACACGGCGGTCGAATCGCCTTGTGGAGTAAAATGGAAGGTCCGAATAGTAATAATAATAATAATAATTGATAATAAAAATAATAATAATAGTGAAACCAACAAAGTATATTCCGCAACGTATTCGTGAGAGACACGCTCGGATGTGCGCGATCACGACAGATAACTGCAGTCGATACAGAGGAACGAATGATAACGTTGTGAGACTAGCATCAAATACGCTGACAAAAAAAAGCATACTCGAGGAGTAATGGGTTGTGGTTCATAAATGTTTGATGCGAACACCACATGAGAAATCGTTCAATTGCGCCACAGATCCATTTCAAAAGACGAGATGTTACATAAGTTTCCCCTATATGAGTTCATGTAGAGAACCATAATACTAATAATGATAATGATAGTAATAATATTAATAATAATAATGATTATAATAATAGTAACTGTTATGTTTCAACTAGTTCAAGGTCATACCAGCGTAATGGGCGCAAGTGCATTGTGATGTAACAGAAACTGGTGTCCAGCGCTTCGAATGAGCGCTGTATATTTTTATCCTCTCTTTCTTACTTTCACAGATGACGACACCCCCAACAGAAGATGAACGCTCGATGAGAACATCCTTGACGTTATGAACATGCCTTTTTGTTTTCCATCCGATAGTTGTTATACACAATTGTGTCCGTGATTCATGCCGCCATACACCTGCTCGTCATCGCTTGCATTGTTCTGATATCCTGTGGGTTGAGTATGTTGCATGCAGTGTACGAATTCTCCTTGCATTTCGGTTACTCATCGTTGTGCCTTGTCCGTTGCAGCTACTGAGTGTCTTCGCTAGAGACCGCCAATCTTCGACAGCAATCCGCAAACAAGTCCGCCGCTATCTGGCGTGATCAGCGCCGGAAAGATGTTGAGAATAATTCGATTTCGGCGACGGAAGAAGGAAATCAACCAAGTACGATGAAGAAGTGAGCAGATTCCAGCGCAGTACTTCTTCAATTGCTCGGAAACGGCAAAAGTTGACAACCTCGAGAACAGCTCTATTAATACGGAGTTTTTAACGGTCATTCTTAGCAAAAAGTTCCTCAGAGTGACGGATGTTTGCAAAAGTGAGAAGAAAACACGATCTCACGTGTTACATAAGGATATGTGGAATGACAACTTGTGATATAAAAATTATGTATATGTTACACTTTCTTGACAGAATTTCGCGAGATATTGATGCTGTATTTTTCTTTCAATCATGTATATAATATTGGCAGGCAATTGTTATCATATTCCACGATGACTGGGTAACTTAGCGGCTACTTCTAGAATGATTATCACGTGACAAGTCAAAATTCCGTGCGAATTTTCAACAGTTGTTTGTTTCATATTTTTTAGCACGAAACGGTTAACAGTGACTAACGACTAGAATTCGAGGCCGGAAAATCGGGACGAGATGTGAATTGAGGTTTCAATGCACTTATGCGAAATGACCGTGGGCATTATCATTTCCCCAGTTTCCTTCGCAGAGGTTTTGTATGCTGGTCGTCAATATCGGATAATAATAATTATAGCGTGATGGTCCGCTACGGTAACTGGGTTATTACGAATGGGCATAAATTCTATATGTGAGTTGTAATCCTTTTATTTTCCATCGTGTTCGTTCAACTCAGTATGTAGGGACGGCTGTGTATATTTCATCCAGCTAATAGTTGAATGTTTTTCGGACCAGATTCAAAAAAGACATCAGAAGGTATATCACTGATATATCGCCTGCATAATTTCAAGTAACTAAATGAAAAGAACTTAAACCACTTCACTATCTTCTGTCATATGAATCAATTTGGAAACTGCGTCAAGCTAATTTTCATGAGCGACTCGTTTTCCGTCGTGGTGGAAGTGGCTTATAATATACATAACTAATTCATATTTCTTTCTTAGTGCCCCATCACGTTCCCTACCGAGTGAAATCTCGAATATATACTGAGTTCGATAACTTTCTTCTATGTTGAGGATTTCATTCTTCAATTCCATTTTCTGCCACCTTGCTCACAATGCCTGTTGTTCACCAGTCTGGATTTGCTGTTTGCAGCTAAGTTGTCTCAACTCCAACACTAGTTATTCTGCATATTCAACGCTATACGTTTTCATTTTCTTCATGACCGACTTGAATAACCACTTAAGTTGTCAGAAAAAGGTGATCATGTGGAGCAGGACGTTGGGTACGTTTGTCCAAGATGGCAATGTTACAACGGAATTACGCACCACCCTGAAGAAGTCTGGGTTGTCCAGACTTATCCACCGCTGTGGTACTTTTTTCCATGAAAAGTGGTTCATCTATCTCGAGGATGAGATGATTTCCATCCGTTCACTGCAGTCAACAGGAACGTTCCTTCATAAGCCAAATTATCTTCGAACGGAATCCCTGGCACCCCCTTTAGACGGCGGGTCTACTGCAGTCAGTGTGGAAGTTCAATAACTGCACACCCGTTGAGCACGGGTTCTGGCAATGAGTGTTTCAACCATGAAGTATAAATAAGGTTAACAGTATACCTTTGAGCCGTAATGCGGTCGTCCGACGCAAAACTACCATTAACTTTAGGCCACATTGATGACTCGTGGTCCAACAACATGGAGTTTCTGAAACTACATTCCGGGACCCCGAATGAGGAATATAAAGATAGCAAAAATTTGAAAAAAACAGAAACTGATAACCACCAGTGAAGTCTGAGGCGGACGAAAGCATGGACAAACAATCGTCGAAATCATGGGTGTCCATGGTGCGAAAATGTAATTGTTGTAGCTGAAATGATGATAATGATAATGATATATACATATATTTCTCAACGCATCTGTGAGAAACACGCTCAGATGAGCGTGATCAATGTACACATTGTAACGCTACATGCATAAATGCACACCATACACATAATTAATAATTGTACAATACACCAGTTTCGCGAATAATATAACGAAACAGACGTAGTAAGAGAAAAATTTCAAGCTTATGGAAAGCATCTGGGACATACGCGTCTAAAGTGATAGTCTCCGAATTCATCAATGTTCGATAGGAATGCTGAGTACTTGCACCAATTTTCGCTTCCCAGGTTTCTATATGACATGATAGTCGAGGTCATGTTAGAAATCTGCTATCTGAGGTACATGTGAGAATCAGTGTTAACGTCAGAGAAATAATGGCTATCGAAGTTGATAACCAGCCGTTAGGTAAGTGAGGACTGAGCGTTGTGCAAGTGACAAGTCACACTTGAACATAGTCAGAAAGCAATAAACCAAACAGCGCGTGACCTGTTAATGAGAAAGTGTGACATATTACTTCTTTGACACTGTCCCATATAAACTGCGGATAGAAACGACCACGTGGAAATGCCAAGCGCAATCGCCTTCGTGAATCATCTTCCGTCGAACGTTTTCTGCCTGATATAAGCACAGTGAAACAGACTGAATATATACTACAGAGTTGTAACCAACTTGTAAACTTGGTGGTATAGCTTTCATTAGAAATTAGCGTAAAATGCAATGTGAGCGCAATATGGTCGGATGTTACGATTTCGTCCATATCTCCCAAACCACGCAGAATCGAACGCTCATGCAACGCAGAAGTGTGTCTTCCACCATGAAAATTCCCATGGAAGCATTTTCATGAGGCGAACCGTAATCGGAAGGCCAACAAAAAAGCGAATATGAACCATTTTTTGAGGAAGCCGAGTTTTTCGATGCGACACAACTATTATATTCGAAAAATTCAGTTCGTTCGACTTGAAGTATACATTTCAATATTTGGTGAAAAATTAGAAAAATCTCTTAGCTCGCCCGGATAACTGGTTTAAACTTGGTTTGGCCTTGAAAACCTCTACCGATGAACTACACAATTGTCAGTGCGGTAACTTTCATACGCTTGGACGTTAAACAGACTTTTGATCGTGGGCCCACCGTTAAAGTAGCTGCCGGCGTTCGGCATTTGGTGAGTGTTGCGTGTTTTATAGAAAGCTAGTGGCCATGTTCAAGGTCTTCAATTATTCCCTTCGCCTTGCTCCTTCTCTCCATATTCGAAACCTTGGAAGTGAATGCGAGTCTTTCTTGCAAAGACTGCCATGAACATCTAAATTGCGCGTGCGACGAATCATTTCTCTCACAAACGTCAATCTTGATTTGTTACTATATTTGTTATCGTTTACCTGTGAAAACTTGTTCTGGCATAGGTTGTCTTCCTCACTTTCCATTGCTCGACTACTGTTCAGATGTACCCTGGATGATATTTGAGCTTGGTCGACCCGCCATCACGCAACTAAAGCATTTTATCATATTTCAGTGAACCGTTAATCCAGGAACTCGTATATTTTGGGACTTCACTATCGGGATCCGTTGTTATCTCCTATCTAGTTTATACTTATTTCCTTGTACCTTAGCACCCGATTAATAAAAACTCACGTACACAATTCACTTCATTTTGGGATCCAGATCGTATGCTCGGGGAAGTCAGGATTGTGTAGAATCTCAGTGCTAACAGACGCAACTGTTCTAGATACAGCCTGTCGACAAAAGGTTGCAGTTGAATGAAGCGCTTGCTCGAACAGCCACTGGACGCCGAAATCAAAGCCTCGCAAATGTTCTTTGATCAGAGTGACATTCCTTGACCTGCGAGACCCCTTGAATAGCCTGCTTCCGTCATATCTTGGAGGCCGCATCCAAACGGTCGAAATAGGTAAACGTTGCTCAACACCCAAACTAGCGAGGTTTTCTGAGAAGGTGTTCCGAAACCGTTGCTTTTCCTCATTTATATTAATGACGTATACGGTAATATTGAACATGGGAAGAATTTTCTGGTTGCTGGTCGGTTGAACATCCCACCAGCCCATTAACACTGGTTTTTGTCCACGAAATATACATGGAGAACAATGGAACTATCAATGAGGTATTATCATGCTGGTATATTGACCTGATTGAGTAGGTTATTGTCACTGCTGAAGCAAGTACTTCGGTGTTCCGTTGTACGAGCATCGCCGGAGGGACACACAAGACATCTATTTCGAGAAACAGGACGGGCGTTCGGACGTTGAGGCTGAGGTAGTTTCATGGTCGTGTTGTGTCATTGGGGTGCCAATGACACACCGAGGAAGAGAAATTAGCTTGTGCACGTGATGTATGTATGTAATGTAGGAACTATTTAAAGCAACTTAGACTTATTTGGAGAAGGAATAATTTCAATTACCCCCACAAAGATCTGGTCAAGACCGGAACTGGATTTGATCACTGCTCACTGAAACATCGTCACCAACATATTGACAGAAATGATGACTGGACTGGCGAAGCTCGTTCCTGCGGAACAGTAGTATAAATAGTGATCCGATGGACACCTGAAAACATCAAACCGATATTTGCGATTAGTTTATTCAGAGTACAGGGCATCGAGACATTTATTTTGTCATCTACAGAAGACCGACGACATGTGCAGGCAGTTAAATTGCAGCCGGTTGCACTACTTGAGAACCAAACAACTTGTGCTGTGAAGATATTTCTTCTAGGCAGGTCGTCAATCCTAACGCCAGTTTGGCAGCTGTGAGTTCCTACTTCCTTCTTTCGCTCTATTGGTGCCCCGTGCGTCAAAAATGATGTTGGCTTACTGCTTCTCGTTATCGAATAACGTCGCAATGCATTGAGTATTGTATTATCGGCGTCTTTGCGTTGTCAATAATGTTAAGTTCTGCAACCACACTGTCTATTTCACATAGTTTATTTCCGAAAGTCACAAACATCGTCTACGCGAGCAGGTTGTGTTCGCTAAGAGGTCACCTGGGCCTCTCGGTAACCTCATCTGCCGTGCTCAGTCCGGAAGCAGTATTCGGAAAACATCGGCCCAGAGAAACGCCAAAGCTTACCTCAAGGACATGTCTCTCGAATGCTCTTTGCTCTTTGGGGTACTTGTTCGGGTGGAAGAAAGCGTGGACACCGCATCTGTAGACGACGGCTCAACGGAAACTGGCAAAGACACAGAGGCGGCAGTTTGCGATGCCAAGAACGTTAGTGGAGCGCTCTGTAAGGTCGCTGAATTACGCACATAAGGTGGTGTCACGCCGGCGGTCACGAAAACGGACCGTCGAAGCAACTTGGCAGAACAAATGGAGTACAACCGCAGCACCGTTCCCACAATTTTCTTCTGACTTAAGTGTGATTCACCAAGCTCTCACTTGCACTCCCTTTCTTCATCCTCGTAGGTTACTAAGACGTCGACTGTGAGTGTTTGTCTACAGCATCGATGAAAACATGGCTCAGTAACGCATTTGTGCTTACAGGGAGAAATAGAGACAATAACCTTCCTTCAGAATGAAAGCGAGCAACAGAGCGAGAATTAACGCCCTCACAAATTCTACCAGTTTCGGCAACAACACACCAGCAAAATGAGAGACAAATGTGCGTTTATCGGCGCAGGTATTCAAGTCTTTTAATTTTTCTCTCTTTCTTGAAATGGGTATCCTGAATTCTTCATGCAGACTACGTGGTTTTGATTATTGCGGGGTTGAGATGTTCATGTCGAAATCTGGAGCGCTCATGATATAATTTGGTTCGTACATTAATATCAGGGGTTAGAAAGAATTTACTGCACTTCAACTACCTAATCAGAACGGAGACGTATTCACGTCAACGAATTTAATTTGATGATAGCTTGTAGCGGTCGATCCTCCGTCGGTGTTGAGTTCATACATGAATTTGGCAAGATTGTGATAACTTCCGGGAAAGTACTCTGAGATGGACACAATATCGAAATGTATACTTGCTGTTGAGTGTGAGATATGGAATATGTTTCAGCCGGGTGGGGTTGAAAAACATGTTGGCGCCATTTATTCAGTTTGATACGTGAGGATAACTGCAATTGACTTGCTATCGAGGTGAAAGGGGCTCAAATTAGCTCAATCCTGTCATTATCTCCGGCATTCAGTTTGTACTGTGAAGCTAGGACTGATTCACAATTAAATCTGTCAGAAAGATTGATCGTCTCTGAAGACGACGTTAGGTGATGTGTGGATGCATTCAAGGGATGACTCAGGAGAAACAGCAGAGTAACAGACAAAAAATGTCACTTATCATTTCATGACGACGCTTATCGAATATTGTCGCGGAATGTTGCATCCCAAAGTAAAATATACATTCTCCTCAAGTTCAACGCAGCAATTTCTGAGGGACACGTAATAACCTAAGTTTAGTCGTGCCCGCAGTCTCAGGGACAAACTGATCTCCAATGATCAGAATGATATGAGAGCCACCTGAGACGATAAGGTCCGCGGAAATGTATATATTCGGCTGATGACCGCGCATTCAAAATCAACAGACGGAATGACTTCCGTATGACGAATCATTTCAGTCAGCATTGAGGTTCAGATAAAAATAATCATCCTAGCACGGTGAATCTGGTGATGGTATTTTATCTGTTATACTCAAATCGTGTCCATGGTTGGACGATTGAGTATGGCCCGCGTTTGATTTGCGATTCATTGCTTAGCTGGTTTGCTTCATACCTTGTAGACCGCACACAAACAGTGAAAATCGGAGATAACAGCTCAACACCCAGACCAGTCACCAGTGGAGTGATTCAAGGAAGCGTCCTGGGACCGTTACTCTTTCTTATGTATATAGACGACATATGTCAAGTTATCAAGCATGGCAAACTATTCCTATTCGCTGATGACATCAAACTTGTCTACACTGTTCCTCATGGCGATTTCAATTAGTCTAGGAAATATACGGAAGGACTTCATGTCATTAGAGTCTTGGTGTCAAACTTGGCTGATGAAATTTTCAGCCAATAAATCCACCATCGTTGCGTTGCCATATACCAGAGGACTTTATAAAGCTGGATGGCCATAGCATTCCAACTTCCAACTCAGTCCGAGACCTGGGTATACGTTACTCAAACTCATTCAATTTCTCAGAACAGGTATCTTTCCTAGTAGGTAAAACTAGACGAACGATTGGTTACATTAAGCATTCATTCACCCTTCCTGAAGCTCGACTACACCTTTATAAACTATGCGTACGACCTCAACTTGAGTACTGCACGTTCATATATTGTCACCTGCGCAAGTCTGATAGGCTAGCTCTGGAAAGTCTCCAACGTGCATTCACGAAAGGTTTACTAGGTTATCCGTCTTCTCTGAACTACAGAGAACGCTGCCAAACGCTTGCACTCGATCCACTTTGGCTACGGCGACTCAAGCTGAATCTTGCACTTCATGTATAATCTAGTTCACGGCAATAAATTTACCGACAACTTCGAGATTCGCTTACAACATGGACTCGAAGTACAACCTCAGAAACAAAATTTACATTGACGGATCTCAAATCCCGTAAAAGCTGCGTTAAGTTTTTTCTAGTGAAATATTCCTACATTTGGAATAAACTTCCACATGCAGTTAGAGCCAGTAAGAATATACATCAATTCAAACGAAGCTTAGAAACCTTCCTGACATTACCGAACGTCATGTTCAATTTTCAAACTCTGCCTGCATGAAGACGATATTTTTGAAAACGGACCTAATAACATCTGAGTGGAAACCCTGCGTCGCGTGATACAACGTCTCGTACACTTCGAGCAGATCGAAGTTATCAATTTCACCATCGGATGTAATTATCTAGATACCGAAGCTTAGTACTTCATACTTAATCATAACCAACTGTGTATGGTTATTGATCAAAAGCTGTGCACGCTAAAACTGTTTCGGAAAAAGTACACTTAGCCTGTTCGCCTCATATGGTTACATTCAAATCTCGCGTTACCACCCATACTTCCTATCCTCATGGATCACCTGGCAATCTTTCTATCTTTTCAAACATTCTTTCCATTCTATATCTCGGACGTGTATACCAAATCGACATCAGAATTCGGCTGTAATCATATACTAGAAAGGGCTGTTAATCAATCTCTTTCCGCGTTATACGATAACAATTGTTTGCTAGTGCCATATATTTTATTAGCTAACACAAAATTATAAAGTTTATATAAAAGGTCTGGTCAGAAAATCACATATTCCATTATTCGTCATACTTCACATGACCATTTTACGTTCTTCCGTTTATCACGTAATTTCGCTTTTCATTCCTGATTCCACAACTACATCTGACGCGAGAAAACATTCCACCACGTCCGGACACTCAAAATCCCGTATTGGTTGGACAATTCGCGAGGTCTGCGAAATTCCGTCGATTTTGAGGACATAACGAAGTCCAGTTCAGAGGACCATCCTTTCTCCGCAGAAGCAGAGGACTTTCCCATCAATCCCCATCACAACAAAGTTTTCTGCATATTTTTCCCGAACCATCTACATCAAATAATGACGAAAATCTTCGACTGTTCATTTTCTCCATCCTCAGATAACCGATTTCTGGCATGACCTTGACCATTATGTCATATGTAACCTTGTGAAGCGAAAATTGATGCAACTACTCAGCATTCCTATCGAACATTGATGAATTCGGAGACTATCACTTTAGACGCGTATGTCCCAGATGCTTTCCATAAGCTTGAAATTTTCTCTTACTACGTCTGTTTCGTTATATTATTCGCGAAACTGGTGTATTGTACAATTATTAATTATGTGTATGGTGTGCATTTATGCATGTAGCGTTACAATGTGTACATTGATCACGCTCATCTGAGCGTGTTTCTCACAGATGCGTTGAGAAATATACCATTATCATTATTATTATCATATTAAAATGTTTTTGAATGAATTCCGTACGGTGAGGACGGAATAGCTGGTTTACAGGATGTAGTCCTGGTGGTGGGGGATTAAATAGCTTTTTGGTCTCTGGAATAGATAACTTTGGCCACGCCCGTATGCATGTTGTCATTGTAGTGATCGCACATATAAGTCGTTATCCATACTAAAAGGAGCATGTTGGATGGTAAAGCAGTATTGGGTTCGAGAATGTGGCTGTGGTTATGGCCTGAACTGGAAGATGCATTACCCGGGTGGTAACTGCGTTCAAACAAACGTTGGTCACTGAGGAACGAGATGTCGTTTACCATTATCTACAATAGAACGGCCTTACGAACATGTGCATGAAATTCAACGCCGACTGTACTTGGTCGATGGAGCTGAGTAAGGTCGATTTGTTCGTTCAACTGTTGAAGGGGGCACTGTGTTCGGCACGCAGGCAACCAAAACGAAATAGCTATTGAAGTTGTGGTGGGTGTGCACATCACATACTGACAAGCTGACGGTGGTTACAGCCTCAATTGCACTGCATCTCAAACTTACGCACTGTGAGATCAATTTTCACGAATGGCTGTAGCTGGGGAGGCAGCTAATTTTTGCGTGCGTATTCCGTTTTTGTTTATCCGCATAGTTGTAATTTTATGCAACTTCCACTTCTATACACTGCGCTTCTATTTTGATTACGTTCACGGCCTACCAAAAGTATTTATATTCCTACAAGTTTTGGTGACCAGAACTGGTCGTCAAACGAGATCAACTGATGTTTGGACCCCTGCCTCGAACTTCAAAGTCGATAATGATAGTTCTAAAGGCAAACATATTGGACGGAAAACAGGCTCCTTCAAATAACCCACTATCAGGGGTGAGGAAAGCTGATTGGGAATTTCAACCGGCACCCCACGAAACGCCGTTCGGTACCTGAACACGATATATCGGCGGATTCACGCAGTAACATATTTGAGTTCAAAACTGACCAGGCCTAGCTTTTTCACTGTGTCTGCAAGTCTAAATATGGATGATATCTGGGACGCAGGCACTTTTAACAACGAAATTGCGAAACGGGTGCGTTGTTTCAGTGAAACTTTCCTCGTTGACATAATCAGTAACTCTCTTTGGAACTTTTGGAAATATATCAAGAACAGTTAACGAGATGGATCTATCATCTCGCGTATTCATGAGTCTTCATCAAACGAGGCAAAACGCTTGTTTTCGACTTTTACATAACCACAAAAGTAGGGTGATGGCAAAAGGGTTTATCGGAAGCCAGTACTTCATCAAATGGCACATGATAATTGTCACCTTTGATTCTGTTGATTGTCACGTTGATTGGTGTATTTCTCTGCACCGCGATGGGCAATTGACATTCTAAACATCAAGCAATAACTTGTTAGGAAATAAACATCCCAGTGATCGGTACACAACCTGAGTTTATCTGTTTCCGTACATTATATTTTATGAACGTCATGCGACCTCAATCTAGTTGGAAACAATGCAGTAGATTGAAGAGAATTAACTTTTGAAGATCCTCGGTGAAACAGTGGAACTTATTGCATTTGTGTCGTTCCATATACCCCAAAGGTGGAAACAGCCATATGGTGATGTCATTTTCAACCATCTTCAGGAATAACGTTTTGTTGACCGGTATCTACCTGATAACCTGCAGAAAAAGAGGAATAGTATGAAAATCGTATAGACACTGGAGCTGGAAACGTTGTCGTACGTGTTGACCTACAACATTGTTTGGTCATATATTTCTATTTCGACGATATCTTCGGAACGTCGCAAAATTAAGCCTCTCTCAGGTTATAAGATGCCGTAATACATTTCGTAAATGGCGAAAAACCCGTTTTTTAGGCTTGTTAAAATGAGCCAATACCAACAATGGGTCGTATTCCGAAAATGGAGAGGAATTTCTCCAACATTGAACTAATACTCCTGGTACTTATTCGACGCATTCCAGTTTTCTCAATAACGCTGTTTATTTACGATTGATGAATTGTATGTACTTTGCCCGAACTCCCGACTTCAACATCTTCGAGAACATTTGAAAACAAGGATTCGCGCGAAGATAACCATATCCCCTTTGGGAGGAACTTGAAGCCAAAACGCTGCAAAGGCCACGATTGCATCTTAAGTTATTTCAGGTGAACTATAACTCCTTTAACTTCACTATGTGTGAAAGTCGTTTCGCGCCGATCTAACTAACGACAATCTGTTTGAATTACCTTAATTCCATTTTATCGTCCCCCATACCTTAGCGGTGTTCAGTTATCGATTGTGTTGCACAGGCATTTTCTCTGGTCTTTCTGTGAGGACGTTTCTCATTCGAGGTGGGGGATTTGATTTCCTTGTTCATTATCCAGCTAGTTTTGTAGTGAATTTAGTTTTCATGAGCGCCTGATAATCAGCCGCTTGAAAGATGAAGTATTTTCTCAGCTGTTGGATATTGAGGAAGGCATTTGTTGGATCAACAGATTACGCCCATCTCTCCGTAAGTTGGAATTGCTAGCAAACGATTCAATATATAAACTTGCAGTTAACCCATTCAGCTTGATGGACTTGAAAGTGTTGAACATTCATCTGATACATACCACGAATATCTTTTACCCTGGATTGATGTGAAAAACGAATGGAGAGCACACATGATGTCATCTAGCGTATTCAGCGTTATCTGAGTGCCTGCATAAGATAGTCACCAATCTCGCCATCAAAATAGTGTCACGTTCTATACGTGTTTTCACGATTGATAAAAAGGAGTGTGATCAGGTTGGTAGACTCGACACTTAAATACAGTTAGCTCACTGTTGTTTATTTGCGTCATATTCTTTTTGCGTAGAAATGTTAAGTTATGTGGTCATTGACAATATGCGGTGATATCCAAACTCGCTCGGTGAGAATAGAAAAAAACGCTTTGTATTTGTCACTCTAACAATCTCCGTGAGATCCGATGGGTATATGGTCGCTTACCTTTCCCCCATTTTACAACCTACTATGGAAGCATGATGAAGCAGCGTCACAAATTTCCGGCGACCCCACTCCACTCAATGATGATTAATTAATTAGCACTAACTTATCAGCGTTCCACGTAGTTGACCAGTATTATATTCTGCATGTTTCTGCTGAGGTTGTATATAGCTGAAATTTTCATGATAACTCAGGTGTCTCATCTTTGATTCAAACCTGGAAGATGAGAATGTTCCTTCAGCGGTTGACTGAGCAGCTCAGTATCCGTCTCCCCCTTCTCTTTCACTTGATCACTACATAGGCTCACTTAGGTTTCCCGGGTAAATTATCAGGTGAAAAGTTTTGGCTATCTGCTAGTCACCGACCGCTGAAGGAAAACTATCACTTGCGCGTAGCAGAGTTTCATTTAGAAGTCTTCTGTATATTTTTGAACGAATCGAGCAGAAATATACAATGAGATCTAATGCAGCAATTACGGTGGGATATAAAAAACGGAACCACCACAATATTTACCTTGCGGAGCATCTAGAACAAGCATCGATGCTCGTACAGCAGAAAAGTAAATGAACTTGAAACAATTTAACGAAAACGAGCGGACAAATCAATGTCTATTTGTGCGTGCGATCAAATGTGGCGGGGCAGATTTGGTTTTTTGAGTAGTATTGAGTGTATGGTGGTGGAATGAACGTGGGTTTACGGACTGCTCGAAGAGTAACAAGGGAAGAATTGTTGTGGACCGGCGTGACGAATTCTCTGCTGATCGCATGAAATCACTGTACATGCTAACGGCCAATACTGATGGCATAACATCTTCCAGCCTGATCAACGGTGAATAATTTATCCTGGAACAATATCGCTCTGCAGGATATCCACTGGTAAGTCACGATGATCGTTTCACCGAACCGATCGAATAAACATATGCATGTATATTGGTCACATCGAATACGACGCAGCCACATGTTTTCGCGTGATGATCAAGCGAACATTCATCATGTGCTTCCTACTGTTTTTGACGTGATTCATCAGATTAACCGCGTGAAGTGGATGTTGAAGAATTCAACAGGTAGCCGCTGGGTTGACACATACACTAGTTCTGGCTAACTGGATTCAAAATTTCCCTCCAGAGAAGAGCTGCTACTTGACGGGTAAGTGGGAGGCACTCCGTCCACCTATATTTCAAAGATTGGGCAATCAATGATGCTTTCGGTTTTCGATGGGAATGCTTCACCGGATGAATCAAAAATCGAGAATATGCAGTCGTTTCGATATGTTCACAAACATGCACGGAAGAAGTAGCTTTCTAACCGCGCGGCTCTATCTATAGTAATTGACGGAGGTACACCAAAATTGGCTACCCGGTGGAGGAGGAAAATCCTGGCGATAATTTCACTCGTGGTGTCTGGTATGCAAACATCCATTAGCTTAAGTGCGAATCAATCGGCAGAAGTGAACAGGAAAGCTTTTTCATAGGATGGGAGCAGTGGACCAACAATATCCACATAGACGTGTGAGGAACGAAAGTTTGGTGGAAAATTAGCCCGTCGAGAAGACAACATGGCGATGGGTTTTGCAACGCTAGCAACGCAGACATGGTTCAGCCCGAATGCGTATACTGTGGTTCACACTAGGTCAGATGCAACGTTGACAAATGAGTTTGAGAGTGGCGCATACACCCGGGCGTGACAGCGAATGTAGAAAGTCAAAAAAGCGTTTCGAGTCGTCAGCTGAACAGAGGAAGATACGTCACACATGATGTTGCAATAAAAATGAAGAAAAGGGACCTTGGACAACGGAGGGATGGGAATGTTTCGGTGTGAGACAACACCGTCGTCGTCCAGTTGTCAATACGCCCCATTCTCCAGGATTATATCAGATGAATTGTTCGATGAAATCATGGATGACGGATTTCATAGAAGCAGTGCTTTTCGAGAGAGCTGTTGAGCGCGTGAAAAAGCGGTTTATTTGCAGTCATAAAAGTAAAAACTCGATCTTCCTGCGTATGTCGAGATGGCCAAATTGATAGGTGAACCGCGAGTAGTTCCTTTCAAAACGTGTTATAATTGGTCTGGAGAGGGAAGAGCCTCCGAGAGAAAAAAGGAGGGTTGTCGTTTTTGTTTTGAAATGCTGCTGCAAAACTCCACCAACTGGGCATGCGGGCACACTGATCAACAGAAATAGCCAATTGTTGGGGGTGGCATCAAAATGTGACGAGGCAATGGTTCCACCAAGCGGCTGCTTGTCAGCGCTGAGCAGATGTAGCGCTTGAAAACTGATGATAACTACTTTCTACGGTCTTCACAGAAGATCGGTTGATAGGTGTGCAACGTGTGCACCGCATGGTATGAAACGACGATAGTAATCGATCACACTGATGAAACGCTGGAAGTATTTGATGAAATAAGGAAGATTGGAATCCTGCGACACGTTATAATTATTGTTTCAGTTGTCGGATATCCTTGAAATTAATTAACATAGCCTAAACGTTTCCAGCGAATCCACATCGAAGCCACACTCAGAGGGATCAGTATTAATTCCGAATTGAAAAAAAGCGGAACCGATGACAAGAGAGGTTCGCGTACGCAATGAACTCGGCTGGCAAGCGACAAATGGTCCGGATGAGCTTGAACGAAGTCAAAGCCACGGGTAACACAGTCCGTAAAACCTTGAGAAAATTGGGCAGTGTTGCGCAGACCAATTGAAGTTCGGAGAAACTCAAAAATACAAACAGGAATTTGTTATTGTCGCTTTTGAATATCTCCAAAGACCACGGGAATATGATAACGTGCGCGCACTGGATGAAGTTCAGAGAAAACTGCTTCGCTTTCCATAGTACGGAAAACTACGTGACTGTAGGAAATGTGGTAGCGATTAGAAGTTGTGATATTGTTGTATGCAGGAAAATTACCGCGAGAGCGCCAATTGCCTTAAGCTTCGGGAACCATATGTAGTGAGGCTGGCCAACGAACTTTTGACGGCAGAAAAATACATAGTTGCAGCATGTATTGAAATTAAGCTTCAGCAGCCTTCGGCTTCGCGAGTAGTAGTATGACGGTTCGCCGTGACGATGTACTGAACTACTCCTTGTTTAACTTGAAACAGGTCGTACGACTGAGCTGCGGTGAACTCTGGAGTGAAGCGAAATATCGGGGTACAGTGTCGGGTGTGAAAGAACGCAGACCAACAGAATAAACTTCGGCTTGTGTGCGGTGCGCTATCGGCATAGTTTTGCGATCCAGAAGATTATTTCGCTGCATATCAACGTCTACTCCACAAATCAACACCGATACCTGCATTCTGAACATCCGCAGTTATCGATCTCAACAAAACTGTGGTCTCAAGCCTTAGCTTAAGTGTAACTTAGCGTGTGCAATGCATTGCACCGCGATTCGACCTCGATTACTGTCATGCAATGCGCACGAATTAGCTGGAGAAATTATTTCATGTTTGTCGTGGAATGACGCCGACTTTGTTTTCAGTATCAATGATATATTTTGAATCAGTAGACTTATCTGATAACAGGAATGAGCAACACGTTGGAATCGGGCTAGAGACAATCGTCGCCTTGTGTTGGCTGGTTGGTACCTTTCTCGACTAGGTAGATTTGAGAAAGCATGGTTGACTGCGCTTCCACCGCATATTGGCCGAAGTTCTGGTGGTAACAGCAAATTGGTGTATTCAGGTTTAGTTTACGGGAACGTTGAAGATTGAAAGGAGTTCAAGCTGGAAGATTACCGACACTACGGGAAATTTGAAACATGTATTCATTGTACCTGTGTAGCCAATGCAGATAACTACCCGATGAATGCGTCATTTTTTTGCTGACGTGGGGTGTTTAATGCTATAGGCGATAGGTGGGGAGATGGGTAGACTCCCAATGTTTTATTGGGAGCGTTAGTCAGCTCCATAATAGAGAAGATGAACATGAAAACGCTTGTGTTCCGTGAGTAGGGGGATGGAATTGTTCCAAGTAGAGAAGACATATGATGGAATGGTTCATATATCGTGGTCAGAGCAACCGTTTCACATGGTATAAGTGATTCCGATAGTCCACGAACTCCTCAGTTAAACATTGCAAAGCAGTTGGTCTATTGTAGTAGATGAACGGGTATGCGCTGGACCCTCGTCAACTGATAATCCAGAAAGCATATCCTGGAGAGTAATCGGAACGTAGTCCCAATAGGCATCGAACCAGAGAATGCAGTGAGGTTTAGAAACAAACCGTATATTTCCAGCGATGTTTGGAAATATGATAAGTAGTTAGCTCTAGCCTAATCTGGGACCAACGGCAGCAACCAAGAGAAGAAAGAAAAGAAGCGCGAGGTGGGCTACCGCCCACTCGGCGGCACTCAAAAGCGCGCCAAGCGAAAAGTGCGTGGAACCTTCGAGTGCGTTAAACAACGCTCGGAAAGGTTCGGGCTAAACGACCTTGAAGAATGGAATAGAAGATGAGTCGTCAGGAAAAGGACAAGCGTTCACTGCGTGCAATGAGGTGGCATTGAGCTCTTATCAATCTGGAAGGAAACTAACAGTTTTTTGTAAATGCAGAATTCGTGCATGAAAACGTATAGTATGACATTGAAAATGCTGTTGACCTTGTGCCATTTTCACTTCCTGCAATAAAACAAGTCCTCGTGCGCATTGGAATACAACAGTATCTAACTTAAGCAATTCCGAAGGGAGCTTGCAGTAGTTTCAGTGAATGAAACATCTACCCACCATTGCATTTCGAGTGATAGCATTCATCACCAGTGCAACAGTGTGTTATTCGTGAACATCCTCATGTTGTTCGAATGTCTCGGACGAATGATAAAGCGCACGAACATATACAATTAATTCTGAAGGCATAATCCACACTATCAACATCATCATCACGCTCAATAATAAACCTTCAGGATCACAATGCCAAAACGTCCGCAATGGCGTCGTTAGTTTCCTTCACTGCTCTCAATCTAGCCTTCTGGAGTCACTCTTTGAATGGTCCCCTTAACGTCTGAGTGCAAACGCCGGGATACCCCTTCTTCATAACGGATTCTGCATTGGAGAAGTGATGATTGGCTTAGTTTTACATACCGACAATAGCTGTAGTCAAAGGCGTACAGACAATTGATACGCGGTTGTTGACCCCTCTCAAGTTGATTGTTTATTCTACATAGTCTGTCGGTAACGTTCTCGCACCGTACGGGTGCATTCATTCATCGACGTACCAGAAACATAGGTGAGGAAGACTGCCTTGGTAATATGAACTAGAAAAGTGGACCATGCCAGGTGCTTGTATAATGTAACATCTCCAACTTTACGTTAAGCAATTGCATGTCCCCAGTGGTTGGCACGGGGAAGCTTACGGGAAACAGTTCGTTTGTTAATGAGCCAGCAGTAATGTGTTGGACTAGCAAGGTATTCACTTCCAACCGCACAGCACCCAATCCCTCACGTATTCTTACGATTTGCACGACAAAGCTTCCGATCACAACTGTTAAATGAAGTTAATATTGTCAATGGAGACCAACTCTCCAACTGTTTCACTTCTTTCACAGTTTTCTTTGTACGTGTTACATCGTTGCGTGCCGCTAGCCGAATGATAATGATTAAGCTAAGTACTCCTCACACTGATTGTAAAATTTTACAAACCTAGAAGCGATGGGGCAGGAAAAGCACTCCCGCGATTTTCTCAGCGAATTACGCGCATTCCAACTGCAACTGAGGCACTAAATCCCTCAAGTGACAGAGCTTAATGACAAGGCTTTCAAAGACAAACGAGCCTCAACAAAGGATGGAGCGAATAATTTCCGCGAATCTCTTCGCCTCGTTGTTGTTGCCGATCCCATTGTTGTCTGAAAAGGCTACGGTGATAATGTTTAATTACATGGTTACCTATCTACTTTTTGCACCATAGAAGAGTTCCTGTGATTGCCGTCGGAATGACCACCGAAGTTGAAGACTGCAGAACGAAACCCATGGACCATTCTTGTTGTTTTCACCGTCCATGAACTTCATGTGACGGAGTAATCCGTAGGGAGTGCGACCACCCAACTCGACATCACAAAGTAGCTGTTGCAGATTGGCCCCGTCAAGAACCGTGGTACGCCTTGAAACTGCAGCCTTGAGTTTAGCGTATGGGGATTTTTCTGGCACAGGATCGAGCAGCTCCGTTACTTACGAGCATTGTCAGTGGGCAATTGCGTAGCCACGTGAGAGAACGGTGACCTGTGAAGTAATCTTACGGTATCAAAAATGTGCCCTTACCTGAATGAACCAAACGCGGAGTTAGCAATACCAGATACGAGTAATCTGAGATTAATAGCGTTTTCGGAAAATGAACTAGCGTCTGAATTGGAAAGCATAACCTAATAAATGGGAGTTCTGATGTTATCAGTGACAGAATCAAAAGAAATATATGTATATGCACAATAGGCAAAACGTTGAAAGTCGGGGTCACCAGTTTATGTAGTGGATTTAAACACTATTTAAAGTTAGAACACGAACAAAGAACAAA
>LOND01000120.1:48311-87703 GCA_014220965.1 Paragonimus kellicotti | reverse complement strand
CTGGAGAATCACTAATACAGACCCAACATCATACAACTGCATACGTCTTTGTAAGAAAATTGAAAAGATCTGCTGCCCGCTGTTGTTCAAATTGCAGAGCAAAACGACTGCGAGACAGTTCATTCGATATCCGGACCTGATCAAGTCCGAAACCTCCCTAAAACTAATAAGAATTATGCAAGATAGAAAACCACTTGAGAGGGGAAGCGAGAAGCGCTCATTGGGAAACGCTGGAGTGTGGTCTAAAATGCGATCAAACAAAATACGATAGTGTCCAAGGATAATGATTTGGTTCCAGCTAATCTCTTAGTTGACGCATCATCAAATGAAATACTCAAACGCAACCCTATCATTAACACTAGAGTTGCTTGCCCAATGCGCAATACATATTTTGATGCGAATAGCCCTCACACTATGAGCGCTCACCTAAATGCAACCCGTGGTCTCTTTGCTGGCAACGTGCATGTGAATATGACCAATTCATTTCAACCTAACTCTAATTGGGTGGGTCAGATACCGTCCGAACCACCCCCACACAGTCCACCTCAAACAGTTAATTATCTCACCATACTTCACCGACACTTTTCCAATACTTTCTGTCATGGACTCAGACGCAGCCGACACACAGTCAGTCATTGACGAGCTCCTTTCGAATTACACACTTCTGAAGTTCCAGACATGATGTTTTTTTTTCGAATGCACGCTTACCAGTCATCAAGATGCATATTTCAAGATCTCACATCTTGTTATGTGATCTTTCTTATATAATCCTAGTCAATGAAGCTTGGCGTGCTCCCGAGACCTCAGATACACAACTACATGTTGAAGGTTATCATATGTTAAGCAAAATCCTCGATGCAGGACGTGTCCAGGAATGTTTAGTTTACCTAGGAGAGCAATAATCTGCCACCATACTGGATGAACCATGCCTTTATATGATCAAAGACTTATTGTGGCTGTCAGTGTCAGCTGGATCCTGTGAGCTACTCTTTGATGCGTCTGGAGACCATTCAACGCCACTAATAACGACATGACCAACCGCAATAATGGAGTGAATTATGTGTCAACTGTGCCTTAACAGTTCGAGATAATTGGCGTAGATTTCAACGTGCTCGATATCTCTCAGACATTTTTCGCAGCCCCCACAAATCCAGCAGAGTTTCTCGCATGTGTCCAAATAAACGGATGGCGCCAACACGTTTTGGCACCTACCAGACTGAACCACACTTTAGATCTCATTTTACAACAGGCATCTCCTCTGCTACTGTGTCCGTTGTGGATCAGTTTCCAGGAAGTGATCACAATCTAGTCAAATTCATGTCTTACCTGAAAGATGCAAAACTGTTGAACATCATATATTACCGTTAAATTGAACTCGACAACTGGAACATGTTCACCACTCTGTTGAGATCCTTGAGGTGGAAACGCATTCTTTCTGACCTCTGACCCTAATGCTGCAACTGAAGTATTCACTGAACAATTCGAATTTTCTATGAACATCGCATTCCGGGCAAGATCAAAACGCGTAGTGTGTGAAATCGCGAAAGAATTCTCAGTACAATGGAGCTCAAATGTCTCAAATCACGGCACCGAAACAACACAAGATTTCTCCCTTATTCGCGAATGCACAAAATGTTTAACACGATAGAATATAGAACCAAAATGCTCCACCTAAATGAGGAAAAACATGCGCTAACGAGAAAAAAGGGCTCGGAGTTGATGCAGTTGTTGACACGTAGAAACTATGACGTCAACGTGTATCTTTCGGACGTAATATAAGAATTGCTGAATGTGCTATGCAATGGCATACTTATTGACAATGTTCTCGTGACGGTCCGTTTGGAGGCGGTAATCTGTGATACACCGGCTCGCTCCTACGTTGAGAAGGTTCGTGGGCACAGTGCACACCATGGATGTGATAAGTGCGATCAAGCAGGGATATATTGCGGACGGAAAATCACGTTCACGCCTCAAACTGGTCACCTTTGGATAGACGCATCGTTCCGCATCGCACGTCGCACATCCCTTCCGTCGTTTACATAGCTGCTGGTCGATAGGATCTCTACTTTCCCATCGACTATATGCATGTGAACGATAAGTCATTTGAAGATGAAATACAGCCTTTTCCGGAACCCACAGCCTTTAGCTCATTTTACTTTCATCACCTATAACATACCACTTGTAACAATTAATGAACTTCCACTGCAGATGTACAGTGTGGTAACTTTCTTGGAGGACAACGAACCCTGTTGCGCGGTGCTGAGCTCCACGTGGATACACAGTGGCATAGCACCGTGGCCAAATTACCCGTCTCTTCAGTTTACCACAGCTGTGAGAGATCATTGGGTTTCCCCGCCGGAATCTGCGAAGATATCTGTCAGGGTTATCAGCACAACGGGTAAGGATTTTGTGATTATGTATTTTGTTTTTAGATGACTACTTGCAAGCCCGCCGTTACGCTAAGAAGGCGGAGATCACATCAGATGTAGATTCATCTGATGTAACCGTGAAAATGGGAAAACGCTGTCAGAGGTCCAGGTATTGCTGATGTGCCTTTACTTCCTATTGTTTATTAGCAAACGTCCGAAAAAGCTGGTGTCGCAGTCATTATCCGAGCGCTCCGACAACTGTTTGCCCGTGCGTGCCACTAGCGCCACAGCCGCAAACTTTTCAACATTCGTCGTTGAAGAAGGTGGTTTCTGGAAAAAGCGCCCTCGAGTCAAAACATTCCGGGTAATGTCGTCTGCCGTCGCGCGCCTACCTCCTCTGGTATTCCCGCATCTTCCCGTCCCATCTCCTATACCGGAATGTCCGATCCAGCCATTCCCAACAACCGTCATCGTCCGGCAGCTCCCAAGTCACCTCCCCGCCGAATTTTTGACAGTTCACTTCCAATCATCTGTCCACTTATTTCCACAGCATCAGCAACATCGTTGCAAAGATATACGAGTTTTTCTAGGTTTTGACAGTATTCTCCGCAGTATTGCCGTCGGTTCCTAAGCTAGTGTGATAACGTGTGATCTCAAATGTATCTATGTGATTCTCGAAAGAGTCTCGATGTATTTGGTTTCGTCGAAACTCCGGCAGAGTTCGAATATCTTTCTTCATGCAGTAAGCACTCTCCGATAAAATGTCGTGGGTACCCGTTGCGAAGAAGTATTTGGTACAAGTTCTTTTCCTTATCCATTGCGTATTCTGCGGTGCTGTAATGTGCTTCAGCTCGTTTGAACAGAGCTCGGATGCATTTCATTCAATGAGAAACTACGTGGTTGCTATGAAAACTAAGCAACTTACCAGGTGACAGGTGATCCCCCGTTCGCAATCATGGCGTCACTTACACCAACTCGACGACCAGTACAACCACGGATCAGGGAAAAAAGCCTTCTGCAATTCCAGATAAGAAAGGCCTTTCCATCTCTTTCCGACTTTTCGACAGAGTAAAGCTCACGATCCTTGCGCAAGCTCATAGTCAGCTCGCGTTTTAGTTCTCGACATTCGTCATCATATTCGAAACCAGGCGGGATCGAGCCACGCCGTTCATGAGGTTTATCGACGTGATAAAAATTTAGTTCCGTCGCGAATGAACAGCTCCTTCGGGGCATACCTTCTCAAAGCATATTTTCATAGCTGCGGCGATTTTCCCCCAACGTTTGTTAAGACCTTTTACCTGACTTGAACTGAACAACTTGTTCACCAACGCCTTCTGGTAAGCGTTCTTCACACCCTCATCGCTCGAATGCCAGTTAATTACTTTGCATTTACGAGCCTGTGTCTTCTGAGTGGATTTCGAAACAGAACGAGTACGCACAACAGCATTATCTGAGTCTAGATGGTTGCCCCGAAAGGCGCAACAGTCCTTTTTAGAGTGATGCCACCTGTAATTGACTGCTACATGATCTAACTGCGTCCAATGCACAACCGACTTTTCACTGAGATGCAATCGAGCAAATATTGCTCTGTTCGGGAACTCAGTGTGGTTCCCACTCCAGTCGTATTGGGTTAGTAGTGTATCGGATTGGAGAGCGATAACTTTCGATGCGTCTCGGCCGTTCATGCCGCGAAAAGGGGTTGACTTGAGAGATTTCACGCCGAGTCTCTGGCTCGAACTTCTGAACTACGAGACGGCATGATTCAGGGTTTTGTTAGAAGATCCTACTCAGAGCGAATGTCGCAATCGTTTGACTCAATTGACAATGGAGTCTCGTCTAGCCCGAGAGTGCGGAGAATAAAACATCAAAGTCTGATTCTAAGCACTGCTGCGCACAGTGCATTTAATCGAAGCTACATCGGGCTTGTGGATGATAGATGTTTTTGACCGTATTGGATAATACGCCGGCGGTCACGGTCAACCGTTGGGCGATCGGAGTGCTCTTGTTTGAGGGTGCCTTTTCTAGCTTACTTATTCCTGATATGGAAGTGCCACAACTATGAAAGTAGTTCTGCTGCATGCCCATAGGATCACGTTTCACCACCTCAGCACTCCTATGCGGTCAGTAGTGCGACATACAATTCTATGAATGTAACTGCTTTTCGTCTGGCTGCTCCCCTTTGGCCTTGTCTGACAGAGTTGAACCTGGAAGGAAGGAATCCCGGTCAGCATAGCCTATCGGATCAGAACAGCGCACAAGCGCGACCGCCTCGCCGAGGTAGCAGTATGGGTAAGGCAAGAATAGAGGTCGAGGTGGAATGGATACATAGCGCTTGTTCTCCCTGGTGTTGTAATCACCAAGAAGGCAGTTGCCCTGTCAACTGCACATATAGAGGAGGCAGCCGCAAACATGAAAGAAAAAGCTCTCAGAGAAAGGAGAGTTGTTTATGGGGCCGCTTCCCACAACGTCTTCTCCAACTGAGCTAGCTAGGTCAGTCTTAGCTTCTTCATTCTCCCCGGACGTCACCAACGTCGAACTCGCGAGCAGGCTACGCGCCAAGACAACCAAAACTCCTCCGGCCTTTTGATAATCTTGCCAGCCGTGCTTACTCCTGAGATGGTTGTGGGAAAACAATGACTTCGAAATCCATTGACGCCCTCCTGGAAGGCGTGTCTTTCGATCGCTGTCGACAAGAAAATGTGAGGCCTGAGCAACCTTTGGAAACTAGGTCACAAATTATGGCGGACCGGAAGCTACAACTGGAGACTAAGGTCGTAGTTTCTGCTCCAGTATCCACCCAAGCTTATGTGCCAGTGGTGGAAAGCGGGGACGCTGTTTCCGTAGTCGCCACTCCAATGACCTACGCCCTAAGCACGGGCACAAGTGTCGAAGACACCGAAACTGCACAAAAACCGTTTAACGATTTACCTGAAACAAAAGCCACCAGAATGCCCTGCAGAAAATTCTTCTTTCAGAGAATTCGTAACAACGTAAACCTGTTGGTGCCCTCAGCTGCGAGTCACAAAGCATTTCTTCAGCCCATCCCACTGGGTACTTTCATCAGTGGTCCCAGAAAGCCACGCACATTGCTTTTTTCAAACCCTGCATCTAACAGGCAAGAGGGTCGAATTTCTTGTGGTTGATATTCCCCCAAACACCCTCCCAAAAGCGGGCCATCAGGATCACACCGCAGTACAGACCGATGTCAACCTGACCACCCTCCACAATATTAGATCTCCTCTTCCAAGCTATTCTCCGCACTCTCCTCTCTCTTCTCTCGTGAAGTCCAGTGATTAGGCAGTTCTCAAATGCATGTATACGGACTATCCGAGTCTGTTCCGATAAATTACCGGAAATCAGACAGTTAATTCATGATACACAATCCCACGTATTTGCTTTCACGGAGACCTGGCTTGCAGATGACGTCAGTGACAGTGAACTGAATGTCCCACGGGTATTCAGTTTACCGAGCTGACTCCGCCCGAGGGAGAATGAGGTTTCTGCGATTTTCCTTCACCATTGTCTCCCAACACCCACGGTTATCGGTGGATTTCATTCCTCTGATAAATGTGACGCTCTGTGGCTTCGACTGGCATTGCGTGGCCAGACTCACTCCTAGTGGGGGTTATTTATCGTTCTCCCTCATCCGACGTCTCCGACGACGACACTCTTCTTGTAAACCTAGACAACTTCCTAGGGCTACAACACTTCACTCATCTGCTTATTATGGGTGACTTTAATGCACCCAAGATAAACTGGGCAACAGTTTCTCACCAGGTATGTGAAAGCGGATTCTCGACTTCCTTACTGACGTTGATACGACGGAGAGCGTGGACACAGCATGTCAACGCCCCGACGCGGCATCGTCCTGGTCAGACTCCCTCTCTGCTCGACCTAGTCATCACTAATGAGAGCCACCTGGTAGACAGTGATCATCAAGCCACCACTTGGTCACAGTGACCACTCTCTGCTCACCTTTGATCTTATCTGTTACTGGTTACAACAACCAGTAAAAAAGTCCACAGTTCGAAATTTTAACCAGGCTGATTTTAACGGTCTGAGAAGCTACCTAGGGTCACTTCTTCTTGATTATGACTCCGTGGACCAGAACTACTACGCATTTAAAAGCGCGATTGAGAAAGCAGACGACTTATTTGTACCGCACAAATTTGTGCACTTCTCTCTTATCGGCCACCTCTTCCGCGCGAAATACGTTGTCTCCTCGGAAAACATTTCCATTCATTCGAGAAACATAAGCTTACGGAAAACTCGGAGGAACTAGGCGGGAGTAGGTGTAGGCGAGAAATCCGTGAACACACCAAACTCGTACAAGAGAGATCGTCCCCAGAGCACGCGGAAGCAAAAACCTCTTCATTCAAACATATGCGACGATTGAGGAAAAATAAACTTTCGTCTCTATCTTCGCGACTTTTCGACAGGTAAGCTTCATTTGGCCCACTAGTTGTGGCCGAGTTATTCAGGGAATACTACTCGGCAGTCTACAACGTCGCACCACCGGATTGGCACCCCGTCCTACCGCTGCAGAATTTCCGGCAACCACTGGTTACCGCTGAGTTTTCTGTGCTAGATGTTGAAGACCTTTTATTCAAGGTTAATTCATACAGTGCAATGGGTCCTGACAAGATCCATCCCAGGATTCTCAAGGAAGCAGCTGCTAGTCTGGCAGAACCTCTTTCATAAGCTGTTTAGACAGACACTTCAGACTGGCATTCTCCCTAGCGCATGGAAAGAGGCGACGGTCACGCCCATATTTCAAAGCGGGCGACCGGCACCCTCCTGCTAGCCATCGGACAATCAGTCGTACTAGCATTCCTTGCAAATTAATGGAGCGCCTATCAAAGCGTGCCATCCTCAACCACTTCTTATCAACCCATCCTTTCTCTTGCATTCAACGTGGTTTTTTCCCAACCGGTCATGCACAGCGTATATGCTTGTCTTCATAGATAGTCTGACGGAGGCCGAAGACAATGGCCTCATCTCAGATGCTATCTTCTTTGACTTTGCCAAGGCTTTCGACCGTGTCCCACACGGCCCTCTGAAACACAACTGGAAGCCTATGGTATTCAAGGAGAGGCTGCTCGCTGGCGTACCTCTTTCCTCAATGGTGGAACTTTCAGATTTGAAGCCGGATGAGATCTCTCATGTTCCTGTTCCACTTCTGCGGCAGTTTGTTATTCGTCAGTGCTAGGTCCTCTGTTATTTCTGATCTACATCAATGACCTTCCGGAAAATATTTCCAGCAACGCCCTCCTATACGCCGATGACCTAAAAATTTGGAATGCCACTGATCCCAGTGCATTACAGATTGATCTTGACGCGATTAAGCGCTGGTCGGACGATTGGAGTCTCCCACTAAATGACAATAAATGCGCACACATGTCACTCGGTGGAGACTCTGGCAATGCCTTCGTGATTCATAGTGCATTCGGCACAGTAGATATCATGAAAATCGATCTGAAGAAAGATCTGGGCATCTGGTTGTCGTCTAATTTATCTTTCGCGTATCACCATGAGATGGCGGCAAAAAGGGGATTTGCCTGCTCTCAGATGATTAGCGCACCTTCCGCGCATAAGCAAGAGAGCGTTTTGAACGCTTAACGGGGTTTATATAAGACCGCTTCCTCGAGTATGCCAATCAGGTCATGTGAATCGGCCTGAAGAATGGCTTGAGAATGTTTGAGAAATGTCGCGTACGAGTCTCGACTTGAAATTCTTGATCTATATCCACTTGAATATCGACGACTCCGCGGTGATTTAATTCTCACACACTTCTTCTTCAGAGTAGGTCTCGTTGAACAGTTCTTCATGATAGCGAATGATGACGGCCGGCGAGGACACAACAGGAAGCTTTTCAAGCTTCGTCCTCGGACCTTCCTCAGGCAGCAGTTTTTTCTTACAGGGTTACTTACTTTTGGAACAGCCTTCCCTTCTGAGGCCGTTAGCAGCGCTTTCAAAAATTGCTTTTCATTTACTAAATTTCATTATTCAAGTAACCCACTATGTTCTTGGTATTTACTTTTATCCCCAAGAGCGGTGCTACATCCTGTCTTTAATGATTGGATTTCAGATCAACAGGAGCCCGTTCGACAATGAGCAAGAAAAAACCGACTGCATGCGAATATTTGTGCTCCTGCTTTGAACCTGTGAATCAATCGCTGAGCCCGTAACTTCTGAACGTTCCCTCACAATTGTTTCCGCGTTTCGATGTGTTCCTCCGTGTGCATTTTTGTTGTTGTCTCTGACGAACCCTTAATCAGTTGTTTTCTCCGTCTCGTGTGTACGTCCAAAATATAGCCATTTATATATTTCCCAACTCCTTTTAATTAGTTTCTTTCAGCTCCCAACCACGTTAACACTACCCATCGTTTGAAATGTTACCCAAGCACGTTGACAGCCTCTCCGTCGTTAATAACGCATCAGTGGTTTATCCGTTTTTGAAAATTGACCCGCTTCTCTGGTCTGCTTACTTAAAGGTAGAAGTATTCAACGGAAGGATTTTGTTTCATCAAACAAGATTCTGTCATTTCTCATCAAACACATGATCAAATCCTAGGTATTCGCCAAAATCTGACCAATGGCTAGACACGAAGTAAGCAAGTCGGATGAGACTAATAACTGTCATTCACCATGCTCATTGTGGTAGTTGATTGTGTCATAAAATATTCTGCAAGTATCCTCAATGTCACAACCTTTTTGCCGCACGCGTTTACCCCTACCACCGGGTCATGCATGTTCGTTTCAATCCGTGCCTCCAGCGAACTCTCGTCTGCGGTCTCATTAATTCCTTGCGTGATAGTGAGGCTGTTTTGTATTATTTGAGGTATGTGATCAGTCATAAATTCGTTGAAAAACGATGTAAACTCGTCGGGTGAGTTTCATTATATCGATTTTCTCAAGCAAGCCTAATTACTTGTTTTTAGTTACATATATTACGCGTAATTTGTACGGATTGCTTCCCTCAGCATTCCCAACCGAAATGAGTGACGTTAGACAGTGGTACGGTAGGTGGACTACTGAAGGGCGTATACTACGCGGAAGAAATAGATTACGCGTATTGGATGAAAAGTATGCACCATGTTGGGTGAAGGAGGACCTCATAAAACTCGCAACATCTTTACAGGCTGCAAGTTAAATTTCGCTCAACTTTTTCGCTCAGGTTGGTCGGCCTTACCCGGACGAGAAGCGGCTGGGAGGTATGTTTGGTGTCCGGGCACAACGCACTGACAATGGCGACAGACTGCTGCAGCTGTGTGCATCCCACGGTCCCATGTTCCGAGCACGGCATTGCAACACAGGAAGGATCACTGTGTCACATGGAGACCGCCGTTTGCTTCCTTGCATTGGACGCAGTTAGATCATGTAGCAGTCAATTACAGGTGGCATCACTCTAAAAAGGACTGTTGCGCCTTTCGGGGCAACCATCTAGACTCAGATAATGCTGTTGTGCGTACCGTTCTGTTCAAATCCACTCAAAGAAACAGGCTCGTAAGTGCGAAGTAATCATTTGGCATTCGAGCGATGAGGGTGTGAAGAACGCTCTCCAGAAGGCGTTGGTGAACAAGTTGTTCAGTTCAAGTCAGGTAAAAGGTCTTAACAAACGTTGGGGGAAAATCGCCGCAGCTATGAAAATATGCTTTGAGAGGTATGCCCCGAAGGAGCTGTTCATTCGCGACGGAACTAAATTTTTATCACGTCGATAAACCTCGATGAAGCGACCTGGCTGATCCCGCCTGTGTCGAATATGATTGCACACGTCGAGAATCTAAAACGCGAGAGCTGACTATGAGCTGTGCGCAAGGATCGGTGACTTACTGTCGAAAAATCGGAAAAGATAGCAAAGGCTTTCTATCTGAGAATTGCAGAAGGCTTTTTTCCAAGATCCGTGGTTGTACTGGTCGTCAAGTTGGTGTAAGTGACGCCATAATTGAGAAAGATGCTTCACTTTTCGCCATTCGGTGGCGTCAATTTGACAAATTAGTTGAACATTATGAAGAACGTTTCAACTGGCTCTGACCAGATCGTGTGGATGAGCGCAATTAAATGCTCAGTTTTGGTATTCCAGACGACCCTCCGTCGGGAACTCAAGTGATCCCAGAGCTGGATTCATTGGAGTAAAATGGGGCTTCAGTGCAAACCTCCTCCCTTTTTCTCTTTTCAAGGATTCCGGGAAGAGTTTGGTGTCATACGTGACTTGATTCCTCCAGACGACTTTGGGTGGGCTGAAGAATAGCCTCGAGATTGATTGTACTCATTCAATGATTCCGTTTTCACAAAGAGAGGCCTATAGTCTGTTGACAACCGCAGAGCAATCAGTTCGCGTTATCGTTGCTTAGCAGGGTTATCACTGCCTCCTTCATCCGTCGGGCTCACTCAACCCAGAAAGCGACAGATACGTGGAGAACATGCAGGGTTCCGATCCGTTCGATGGTGCATTGACCACATTTCTACCTTGCGACGGATACTGAAACATCTGCACTCTTATTGCAGATCAAAGCCTCTTTTAAACTGCTGTTATGTTATCTTAGGAATCTTCGCGACCAGAGCATCATACCAACAGTGTTGTGTGCGCGGTTTTATATTCTGCGGGTAATTTAGTTTTCTTACAGATCCCACCCCCACTTGTGAACCCACCAATTTATAAAATTCATAAAACTTCTACCACAATCTTCCATCCTTTGTCCGGTGAAAATCCCACTTCAATGGACGTGGACGGATGATCTTTTCGATCTAAAGAGTGTCTTGCATTTAGTATGCTCGTAAATTCGCAAGAGGGGTACCAGGAAATACGTTGAATCCTGTGT
The DNA here is from genome assembly GCA_014220965.1 of Paragonimus kellicotti. Lineage (NCBI taxonomy): Eukaryota > Metazoa > Platyhelminthes > Trematoda > Plagiorchiida > Troglotrematidae > Paragonimus > Paragonimus kellicotti. Next base: position 76,512 of record LOND01000120.1, on the reverse strand, counting down.
TTGAGCTCACTGTTTGCCTAAAGTTCTGCAAGCAGGGTGAGTGTTTATGCCAGTCTTCACTTGAGCTCTGGCTGGGGGTTCATCACGAGACCGATTCTACCTCTTCTTGTTCACTTGAGTTCATGACCGAAATCCTGGAGGGTGCATTGAGGTGTGCTAGTGAATCTTTGATGTTTGGCTTTTCTGGCGCTTGGTTGACCGACATGGAGTAGGCGGAAAGACATTACATTTATTTAAGCCCATCTGGATGAAGACATCGCAGACCATCGCCTGAACGAGATGGCGTGATCTGAGGCTGCTGCTGATAGTATAAATGCGCACATTTCTACCTTCAAAGTGCAAAGTGTTGCTTCAAGACTGGGGCAATTCCACTCCTACTTTCTTTATTTCGGGTAATCCGCTTGACATTGAAAACAGATTCAAATAGTTAGGCAGCATTACCTCGTCAGCTTGTGAAATGCCGATAAGATATCAACTAGGATAGCAAGAACCGGAAATGCTTCGGCCAGGTTGCGTCATCTTTGACGTCGGAAAGACGTTCGACTGTCGCTGAAAGAAGAGTATATAATGCTTGTGTACGTTCCGTTTTGCTCTATGGTTCGGAAACGTGGCCTGTTCGCAAGGAAGACGCTGGTAAGCTTGCTGTATTTCACCATCGTTGTCTCCGCCAACCAGCCCACATTAAGTGGACTGATCGCGTGAGCAATGCGGCAGTTCGCCGGCGCGTATTCCGGAACGCTCGGGATGCGCGATCGATCGGTCAACTACTCACGTTGCACAGCCTGCGATGGTTAGGTCACGTACTCCGCATGCCAGCTGAGCGTTTACCGTACCGGGCATTATATACTGAGACCACCAACAGTTGGGTGAAACCACGTGGTGGTCAAGCGACAACGTGGTCACGAAATATGAAAAAAAGCATTGAAACCGCTGGTTATAGACGCTATCCGAGATGGCAGCGTGTCGCAGTCAATGGCGTACCTGCATTCATACCATTTCTAGTTCTTTCGCTTAGACTTCTATTAATTTTCAACCTTCTTGTCAGAGTTGTTTTGTGGTATTTCACTTCACTGTTGAGGTGAGAAGCAGCCCGAACACAGAAAGTTTTGGTCAAACTCATGACGGTTGTGATGAGGATGAGGATGATTCATTCAACCACCGGAGTTCCAACTTCATCTTAGACGGAGTCAGTTGGAGCTCCTCCATTGAAATCCCCTTGGAAGAAGTGGAAGGACGAATATTAGTGAAAGGGCCCCGCATTTGCAGCCGCTGGTTTTCTGCGTCGCTCCACTTTTCGCGGTGCGTGCGTGACTAGTCAGCGGCAAACCGGCGCTCTGACTGTCGTCGAACCTGCAGCTCATGCAGATAAAATGTAGGGCTGAAGAAGCGAGCTGCTTGTACTGATTTCTGTTCAGACGAATGCATATGAAGTGATATCAATTTCAGCATTTGGAGCACTGGATACCGTAATGTACGGACATCTTCGCACCCGTAATGGCCGCAAATGCTTCACCGCCTCAGTCAGTGTTTGTTGAGTCCCAGCACTGCTAGATCTGACTCGAGTCATTGTCAGTAGGAACAATTAGTATGCAATATAAAACGGATACGAATACAATGTAATCCAAGGAATTCAATATTTAATGAATTAGTATATTGTTCGGTAACAAATAAAAAATAATCGTATGAAAATTTCGATGCGCAGGGCACAAATGGGGCAAAAAATATAGTCGGACAATTGCAGCGGGGGAGTCTGCACCAAACAAAACTAGGTTAAAAACGGAAATGGTCGAGAATATACAAGTAAAGGCGACCATCGAGAATATTATTTACCATAGTCGCCACATGAGCGTCTTCTGATCAAAATGGCATCCTTTGGTATGGGTGATCCATTGCTTAGCTGGTTTGCTTCATACCTTGTAGACCGCACACAAACAGTGAAAATAGGAGATAACTGTTCAACACCCAGAACAGTCACCAGTGGAGTGGTTCATGGAGGCGTCCTGAGACCGTCACTTTTTCTCATGTATACAAATGGCACATGTGTGTTTATCAAAAATGGCAAACTGTGTCCATTCGCTGATAACATAAAACTTGAAGACACTGTTTCTCATGGACATCACAGTTACTTCAGGAAATATACGGGAAAAATTCATGTCATTGAAGCGATGGTGTCAAACTTGGTCTGATGAAATTTTCAGTCAACAAATCCACCATCGTTGCACATGGTTGCCATATACCAGAGTGACTTCATAAAGCCGGATAGCCGTAGCATCTCGACTTCGAACGCAGTCCGCATCCTGCGCACACGGTACTCACTCTCTCAATTAAGCTTAATGTATATATCTTTCATAGTAAGTGGTACTAGACTAACGACTGGTTACATTAAACATTCATTCCCTCTCCCTGCAGCTGACATTCACCTTTATGAACTTATCGCACAACCCTCATTTGATTACTGCGAGTTCATATACTGTCACCTGCGCAAGTCTAATAGACCAGGTCTGGAAATATTCCGGACTGCATTTCCGAAAGTTTCACTGGGCTATTCATCTTCTCGGAACTACGGAGAACGCCTCGGACGCTTGCACTCGATCCACTTTGTCAACAGAGACTCGAGCTGAATACTGCACTCATGTATAATCTAGTTTATGGCAGAAAATTCACTGTCAACTTCGCGATCCGCTACAACATGGCTCGAAGTACAACTCCAGGAACAGAGAATATTCGTTGACAACTCTTAAATTCCACAAAACCACTGCGTTCGAATGTTTTTCTCGTGAAATATTCCTACATTTGGAATAAACTCCCACATGCAATTAGAGCCAGTGAGAATATACATCAATTCAAACGGAGCTTAGAAACCTTCCTGACATTACCGAACGTCATGTCCATTTTCAAACTCTGCCTGCATGAAGACGATATTTTTGAAAACGGACCTAATAACTTCTGATAGGAACCCTGTGTTGCATGATACAACGTGTTGTACAATTCGAGAAGGCCAAAGCTTCCAACTTCACCATTGGAGTTATTTATCTGGATATTGAAGCTATTTACTTTATACCAACTGATGACCAACTGCGTTTGGTTATCGATCACCTTGTAGAAGCTGTGCAAGCTGAACCTTTACGGGAAAACTATTGTACTCTGCCTGTTCGCCTCATATAATGACACACATATCGGGTTGCTTTCATGCTTCTCGCTATTCTAAGGGACCACGTGGCAAATTTTTTCTGTAAATTCTTTCCATTCTATATATCGGACGCGTATACCAAATCGACATGAGAATTTGGCTGTAATCGTATTGTAGTAAAAGCTGTTGGTCGATCTGTTTCAGCGTATAACGATTACAATTGTCTGTTGGTGCCATATATTTTTCAACCAACAGAAGGTTATAAATTTTATAAAAATGGTCTGGCAAGAAAATCACATATTCCATCACCCGTCATACTTCACATGATCATTCCTTACTTTCTTCCGTCAAAACGTGATTTCGTTTGCCATTCCTGATTCCACAACTAAATCTGACGCCAGTAATCACTCCACCACGTCCGGACCCTCCAAATCTCGTATTAGTTGAGACAATTTGTTAGGTTCCGAAATTCCGTCGATTTTAATGACAACGAGGTCCAGTCCTAGAGAACCGCCCATTTATCCGGAGAATCATAGGCTTCCCTATATTCCCTCATTGCAGCAAGATTTTTGAAAAAAGTTTCTCTGGACCATCTACATCAAATAACTGGCGAAATTTTCGACTGCCCATTTTCTCCATCCTCAGATAACCGATTTCTGGCATGACCTTGACTATTAGGCCAGTGTTCACCTTGTGAACCAAAAATGTATGTAACCACTCAGCATTTTCTGAATACAACATCCAGTAACTTGGACAGAATCTTTTTAGAAGCGCGTTTCAAAACTGCCGGTTTTTAGGTTAAAATTTTTCTCTATAACTGTTTGTTTCGTTATATTCAATCGCAACACTGGTGCATTGTACAGTTATAAATTATGTGTATTATGTGCATTCATGCATGTCAAGTTAAAGTGTGTACATTGATCACGCTCACGGTACGTCGAGAAATATATCATAATTATCGGTAAATTTGCGACATACAGCATCGGCGTTGATGCGGATGAATGCGGTTTGCCAAACGGCACTTGACTCGTTGGGGCATCTTGTTAAGCAGCATGGCATTCCGTTGCTGACAGACAGGCTGTCTGAAACCTTTCCTGCCCTACAACGCTAGCTGCTGTCTGTCATGTAAACTCATGTTTAACTGTTGCTGTCGAACTTTTTTCAGAATATCGCGCAGCTTGTGCAACACTCTACTGGCCTACTCCATAGTTGTACCAAGGAAAACGTCGGGTTGTCAGAATCAGCTGCCGAATCTCTCGACCTCGCCGAAGGTGACCTAATCACTGCAGTGATGCAGCATTATTCCAACTAGAACCTCACCAACAGTGAAATGGTAGACGCAAACGACACGACCGTTGACGCCAAACCGTAACCGTTCGTCAATGAACTCTGTAGATCACTAACTTTTCTTCACAGGTTTGTTGCTGGCAGAACCCAGGCGGAGCATGCTCTGTTATGGATTACCAGGCATCTGCTAGGTCAGCTTGGCCTCAAAAGGTCGCCATTTTGTGACTTTCATCGACCACATACCGCTGACATTTCATTTTCGCAATCGGATGTACGACACGTCTCTGGCAGTACAACTTTCCGACTGATGCTCTATCAAACGTGTCAGAGCGTGTTCCTCGTGAGGCCATCGATTTATCCGTTATGGCCGCTACACAACGTGCGTACACTATCAACCGCGCCTTTCGCCGGTACTCATCACTGCGGTTTGCCCATCCACCCTCACCGAAGACACCCGGAATGATATTGAGCAACACTCCCGTGCGAAGTCTTTATTCAGCGGTGACTTCATACATTCTATATCGAGTACTAGACACGCCGACTAGCATCGTGAAGCCTAACGTCAGTGACCATCATATTTATCCTTTAACGGTACGCCGGGTCCAATATGCAACGGACCTTTGTATCTGGCACGACTGTGTTTATAATGTGAACTAACTGCCACTTGCTATCCCCGGTATACTGCTTCTGAACAACATCGTTCTGGCGTTTCGTCACCAGCTGACGCCACCGCTTGACCAACGACAACATCATCTACCAAAAGCATCCGGGTCGCAGTGTGAGCTGACCCAAGCATTCAACCGAGGACTGGTTTTTGCTTATGCCTCTTCAGGTTTTAGCGTCAAGTAAAGCTGAGAAAATATCAAGGGATCCCGCTGAGCACAAAACTCGCCGACTCTTCGAAGCTACTCCGGAACATTTCAGTCTCCTTTCTCATTTTCCGCATTCCACCAAGCGAGATGGTCATTTACATTGCCCAGATTCGCTCTTCTTACTTACCGCATTAGACCGCCGATTCCATCTGCTGCTCACTGCTTTCAGCAAGTCAACCGAATTCGTACAATCCGCAAGTAGTCCACCCCAATTGTTTAGCATGCAAAAGTTTCCCTCCACAATTTTGGACGTCGTAGAAAAGAACACTTCGAGCATGAGCTCGCGAGGAGATATTCGCACTAGTACCGTTCCACCTGCAGTCTCTGCAAATTGCGGTACCACTCACAAACTGGTGCGGCATGGAAAACTCTAGGCTACTAATGACAGGCCGCTAGTATTCCTCGCGTTGATAGCAACCGCAGCACCACAATGGATGAGTCTGTGTGATGACCTTTCGAAATTATTGGCCTGCTTTTTGCGCAGAGTATGTAATCCTTTCCAAAATCATAAATCAAACCATGAGGATGGGTCCTGTCTGCAAAATATTTTTCGTGTACGGATGCATTTGTTCGTTTGTGAGTTTTTGATCAGTGCACGTTGATAACGGCACACAAGCTTCCGGCCTGCTGGCAACCCCGGTGGCAGGCTACTGAACCTTCCCAGCCTTCTGCCGCGTATCGATGTGGTTTAGCGCTGATTCGTAACTGTTCTGCTCTTCATGACGTGAACCATGAGTCCACCAGCCATTTGTGTACTTTCATTTCCACACCTGGTACCTGTGGTGTATATAGGATAGAAAGGGTTATCACCACATGTCCGCACGAAAATATTAAGGATCAGTAATATGTGAAAAATAACATTCGATGGAAGAACAATATTCGCGCATACAGTTCGAATGGCTGCGTCAGTTTCAACAGAACAAGGCTCGCAATTGTTATCAAGAGAAATTTGAATGTAAGGGGACAACGGGTAACAAGTGTGGGGGCGACTGAAAAGAGGGAACATGATAATAACATTCTAACCAACACGTGGCTGTCTTAAAATACCGAATGCATGCTGCTAATTCAACACTAGTCTTCAAAAATAGCTTGGTTTGCCACTTCCCAGATAGCTACGAGTTGTTTGTGCACTATGACCGGGTTCCCCTTCCCCCATGACTAGCAGCGAGGTACGGAAACTCCAGTTGATGACACGAATCAGTAGAGTTCAGTGAATTTCGCCTTAGCCAAAGACAAGTTAATTCCTTCCGTATCAGATGTCGCACCTACAAAATTGGACCGAGTAACGCTGCACATAATTTTCAACAGACCGTGATGGCCAATGAAATTCAGTGGAGTCGGTGATGTGCAGTCTATTTTCGTATACTGTGTGACTTGCTTCACAGCTGAAAGTCAGCTACAAAACTCACTGATGTTCTCGGTCTGAAGCTCCAAGGGTCCAAAATACTCCACGTCGCAAACTGTAGGCGAGGAATCACGGGCTCTTGTGTGGTCAACAAGGACCAGGTTAATCACTTGCTTCTCTGGCTTTGCCAGCGCAATTTGAGTTTCCATAGGATTAACAGCACTGCGCATCAGCCCTCTCACGCGAACACCAAAAGCTCCTTCAGATGTGCGAGAAAAACGTGAGTAGCTCCCATGTGGCCTTCAATCTAATGATTGCGCTTGATAACTACATCCCTACTAAACCCACCAGGTGGCAGTTCCACCATTCGAATACTATGATATTTCTAAAGCGCAATCATTCCACGGTGACATAAGGCATCGTTTACGGTGACGTGCTTAATTCTGACACATCCATCGACTTGGCTTTATAGATCTCGGTACACTTTTCGCTGTAAGCGTTTCCAACTGATGATGTTGCTTGCTTCGCAGGGCATTTATATTGAGGCACGCCTGGAATGCACACTAACTATATCCGAGTGGCGGCACTGCAAATAATTAACGAAGCAGAGAGAGAGAGAGTTAACATTGAGTGAAGAAGCATAAATCCGCGTCAGCACAAGGGACCAAACGACGGAGAAATGAACTTCAGTCAACGAAAGTTTGTTCCACGCACCAGAAAAAATGGATGGTCCGATGTTTTCGCAGATTCAGTCCAGAAAATGTGAAAACACATTAGTTTTCCTTTTGTGAGTTTACGTATGAATGGGTTTTCCAAGTATTTCGGAATCACGCCAAAGAGAAACACCTGTAACGTGCGATCGGAAGCCGCAAGCGCGCACAGGTTGAATTTGGATTGTGTGACGGAGCGTGCGTCCGTGTTGTTGGAGACGTTGTAGTTTCCTTTTGTGTAAGTCGTGGGCATGGCTTACTGGGCATTTGACTCATGTCAGTCTGTGTTTTTTTTTCACAGGATCGTTGTTGCGACCTGTTCTTTAAAAGAACGTTGTCTTCGGTGTTTCCACGTTACCCCAAATTCGGTCTGTGAGCGAGACGCACAATCAAAGTAGAAACGGCCGGCTTGCATGTTACGCATAAAAGTGCATCTTCGAGGGATTTCGCCATTCGTATGAACAGCCGATTAATACGCTAGATCCGATTCTAATCTACGCAGAGAACCCTGTATATTGAAACACTGTCGATCATCTCTCACATAGTCGGAATGATTCCTGAACCGCACCAAACATAATAGTATGCAGTAGGGTTTACCAGTGTGAATGACGTGAAACAAGCATTACGTACCCCTGAGCGCTACTATTGCCGGAGACTGCCAGCACATTGTTTAACTCCAGTTCTTCAGCTTGAATCTGCTAGGGCAGCTTGGAACGTGTGCGCAAATTTTCAAGTTCTCGCAAGACAGTCAGTTTGCTCACAACATACTTAGCGCCATTAGCAGCCATGAGTGTGAATTGCGAATTAGCTAATTGAACGTAATGATAAAAATGATGTGTATCATCCAACGCGTTCATGAGAAATATCCCCGAGTGTGCGCCGCCTTTGCGCGAGGTTTAATTACTGTTCAATTTAACAAATTGTACACCAGCGACGTGGGTGCAAAAACAAGTTTTGAAGAGAAAAACAGTTTATGATGTTTCGCAGCAATTATGCTTACAAAAATTGCATGAGAAATTTATTTCCATCCCAATTCCGGTGAATGATTCGGAAGAAAAATTCAAACATCACTCAAGAAACGGCTGTGTTCCAGTGAGCTACTATTGGCGTCTCGTAGAGCAAAAACGGGGATTCCTATATTTTATCAGATATTCTGCGATACATTTTGGAATGTACCGCATAGTCGCTCGATAAATGTCGATTACTTCGCACATTTGCCACCTACAAATGGAATTAATAAGGCGACTCACACGAAGAGCTCGTTCGATGGAAAGGCTTTACTGAGTTTGAGTTATGTTCCAGTTGAAAAATTATAAATACATCGAACTACATATACTACTCATATGTTGTATATGCCCATGTAGTGTGACGGTTTAAGAATAACTTTTGACCGTCTTCTGAATTTATTTAATCTTTTCCAGTGATTGACGGGGGATGATTTCCAGTCACTCTTCCCTGTATGCGGATGTCTTGAAAACCAGGGACAATCACGATCTCAACACCATGCAAACTTAGTTCAGTGTAGTTTAGCAGTGGTCATGAGAGTAGTGTTTTCCCATCAACGGTGATGTGTGCACACGCCTCTGGGTGCTGATGAGGACATCGACTCCGAGACACAACGCGAAGCACAAGCACAAATGTTTGTTTCAGCGACTTCAGTGAGTTGGACACGAATTTGGGGTTGTATTTTAAATATCTAAATGCAAACCGTTCATTTATTTCGATAGCCAGTGGACCATCGTCGGGCTGAAGGGCTGCCATTAAAAAAACAGGATGTAATGTTGCGCTTGGGGACCACATAAACTACTGCTAACAGAGTAAATCACTGATCCAACAGTGTCCTAATTAAGTGAGACCCTACGAACACTATGAAACGACCCATAGAGGTGGACTAATGGCCATAACTAAAAGGTGGTTCCAGCGACTGGTATTCGCATAAGAAACGAAGTGTTGTCTAAGGAGTGTTACAGATTGGAGTACGCGTGTCTACATGTTGTGATCACTGTGACTGTGACGAGCCACTGGAGTTAAGATGTGCTGCAAGAGTTCGCTCGTAAAAGGGTTGTGTTAAAGATTGTCTAACTCAGACTGTTCAGAAATCAAGTTAATGCGCTTCAGGAATTTTAAAACGAGACTTTTGTCAAATAAATCCGAAGTCAGTGACCGCCGTGATGATTATTTACTGAACACGTTAAATGGCGGGTGTCTTATTCGAGCTGGTAGACACGACTCGAGTGGCACGCTCAGGCAATGGTCTGAAGTAGACTCCTCGAAGCATTTGTAAAGCGCTTCTGTCTATCAGCGGAAAGGCAAGGTTTGTGATCGCAATTATCCCAAATCTCTTACCAGCGGCCATTTGATGATGATGAAAGAAAGTTAGCGTGAAGAACAGACAAATTAATGGGGCTTTTCTTAAGTTAACGTTTGTGATATTCCATCCCTTATGTGAATTATGTATCAAAAATAGGTTACAGGAATCACTCCGACTGACGTGTGTTTATTCATGCTGTCGATAAAATGTCCCGGGGATAACCTCCGCTACCTTTCACCCTGTTCGATCTGGAAAACATCCGTTCTCACTCTGGCTCAGTCACCTTAAATATTGGTCTCAGTAGCTTTCAAGTAATCTTTTGGTTTCAAAATGTTTGTCATCCACCATGCGACACAGTAATCACCTGTACTCTCCCTCTCTCGTAACACGCGGTTTGAAGCGAAACGAAGCGATTTTCTACGCTCGTTCCCTGATTTGACTTCAGACAAAGAAATGGGGGCCGTTGCGTTATCCTGGAAATCTAGGTTTTTCGTTTCCCTCACAGAAAGACGGCAACGTTGCATGTTTATGGACAGTTCTATTCTCGGTCGATCCAGCGTATATTTGACGAAGATCATAAAATCTGTTTTCCAACTCATCACTCCATCTGCCTTTGAGCAGGTTCAGACCCATCCGCCAAAAACATCAGAAACACTTCTAGTAGGCAAGTCGAGTGAGAATGACACAACGTTACAAGCAAGTTGTACTAGCCCACTGTTTCAACTATTTCGGGTGGCTCTCCTCAGGAGTGTTGTCACATTGGTGTGTTTTGTGATTATACTAGGAGTGGATAAATGTATAAGTACACAACGAAAATTTCATGAATTGTATATTTCTGTTGCTGTGAGCTGTTCACAGACCAATTTCAATCTAATCTATTTAATGCACAAAATGTGATTCCTATGTCACAGAATGTAGCCCCCATGAATGTGCTACATACAACCCTAAAGTGTTTCTCAAGAAATAGTGGTTTTCTGTAACTTTCGATATTGGATGAAAGTTTGAAGCGTACAGGTTACTAGTGGTTCAAAGCTACCAAAATAATGGGTCGTAAAATTCGTACAGTTTTTTTCATACCGAGTCAAAGTACACGAAAACTACGCGATAACTGTGAATCAGTCAGTATGTACAGAGGATCACATATGAGGAAGAGGATGTCAACATTGTAAGAAGAGCTGAGGGTGTAGAAAATATCGCTGAGATGAAAGATACAGCAAAGCACGAGGTATGAACATACACATTCGGTAGGATTTCAATGGTAAGTCTGCATGCGCTATCCAGACTGTGCGGAAAGCTATTGGTTCAACTAAAGAAACATCCACAGCTACATTAAATAAAAATGTCACTCAGTGAAATATTTAGGTTGCATGCATATTCTTTGAAATTTTCTGTCGAGTTGAATAATCTCAGACAACATACTCAGTAAGTTGACATACCTCGTAACCGTCCAACCACTGTTCTGGAATGTCGCGGTACGCGGATTACCCGATCGTATATGCGAACATACTGGAGGGGAACACATTGCGTTCCTTATAAAAACCGTTATCACGGTGGAAATGTATAGTTACACTCGGCCAAATGTATGACCACACGTTTCACGTAGCTGGGTGCATCGAGAAATGCTCGCAAGAATACAACGTGAGTGACACTTCAAATGAGAAGATCAATAAAGAAGTTCTGTTGCATATTGTAAACCACTAAGATGATATGGATACATTACGTCTATCCGGAAAACATTTGGCAATTCAGCTACCGAGTTCTAATGCAAAACCCACAAAGCTTGAAAATTTAGGAGATAGTAAGATGAACATTTGAGGCGAACAAATGAATCTTCTCTTAGATGAGCACAGAACAAATAAATTGGTTCACTCCAACCATACAGTATCCTGCTGCTTAAATGCAAGCGTGAAGTAATTTACAGGGCACAGCAAGTGGATCAACATCTCGAAGGCTGTCGCGACTTGTCGTAGTGAACTATGAAGGGAAATCGCGTGGGTAAATTACTTTTGATAACTCATCATAGGGTCAGTTCAATTGTATTGATTCAATGAAGTTAAAATGATGTGTAACAACGCAGATTAGTTTGACAGAATGTGAATATTTTGCCGTAAAATAGTAGAAAGATGAGTACGCGACTACCATTTGATCGAGGACAGGGAGCTTGTCTTTCAGGATCCAGAGCCAGCATGAGGGATGTGGTGAACCAACTATGTAGCGTTGACACGGGGAATGTGCGGCTGTGTTTCTGGAACAGTCGATGGTTTATCGACTCTGGCGTTACTACTCTCAAATGGAATACGAACGAAAATATGTTTATTGGTCTAATGGTCAGATAGCTGACGCCATTTCGTTCGCGCTTCCGGGAAACCGGCTCAAACCAGCTCATCAAAATGCGTCTTTTGGCCCATGTTGCTCTAGCCTAAGGGGGGGGTCATAGACCATCAGTTCGATGACTATTCAAATTGACACGTAGAAAATGAAACGAGTTTCCAAAGCCCACCTCAGACATGAATGCGGAATTCGCGTGAGAGAACGATTGAACGACGGCGAGATACCCACGCTGGTATTCCAACAGGACGAATATATCGTTTACTTACCGAAGTAGTCTGGTCCAGTTGTTGACGCTCCAGTTTGCCACCGAAAATATCCGCTAATGGTAGCCTCATTGAAGATTGCACCGCCATTCTTTCTGTCTGACAATACAGTTGATTGATAAGCTTGTAATGGACTTTGTGTGTACATTACAGAAACAGTTCTTCCAACATTGATGTGCTTATGTTGAACTAAATATTCAACTGTTCGATAGGCTGACGAGTGAAGTCGACAGTCTTCCACAAATCGACGTGTCGAACAACGAGTGATCGTCTAACAAACCAGGTCTGTAGTTTCCCGGAAATTTGAACGATTTCCGACTGCCTCATACCAGCCTGTTCTGTAGACGTGATTGGGATAATATTTTGCAACCCTTATCTCCTGATCCATGTTTCGAGACCAATCTTCGTTATTGGATACATTCATCTCTCGTGGGTGAATATGATTTGAACGTCCACATATTGTACGACTACCAGATAATCCTAACGCTTTTTCACTTTCAGCTGTACCATATATTTGTTGAATGTTATCAGGTACCTGTCGTGATATGGAACAATTATGCATGAAATCGTATGCCATGAGTTCATTCTCCGTAGTCTCATTTTCTTCAAACACGGCTGTCATGTTTACTTCTATATGGAAAATTAGGATTGAGCGGGTATAAACCAGATTCCTGGTTGCCGCGGTCATCAACGTGATCTGTTTCACTAAATAGCTCAGAAGGAAATAGATTTCGGCTCACTTGATCTGTTGCCGCAGCCTGTTGTGCCATCGTGCGCGCCAATCACTTCGACAAGTGCTCAGCCATTTTCTAGTGGGTACTTATAACTTTTTCGAAGCCCACTTAAAATGAGCAATCCAAACCAGCGTATCATTACCAGACTTTCCATTCATCACACGATCGAATGGCTCACCACAAGGCTCAGTGCACCGTAATACGTTTTGAAAGAGCCAGTGTTTACAGTTTTCGTTTCTTGCGCTGATCAATTATAAACGAGGTTAAGTGCAGTTCCCGTTTCAAGGAGTCTGATAGGTCCGTGCCGGTGACTGTTTGCAAAGTGACGATGAAAGATCGTTGACGTTGTCCGCGTGCAAATGTCCGAGGGAGATTTTGACATCCACAACTAGATATTACCGATCAAGGCTTTTTTTTACCTTCCTGAGAGGTGGTTCATACTGAATCTACATTCGAAGGGTGACCATATCACAACTCGCGTGAGTTAAAAACTGTAGTCAGCAGCTTGTGTTCGTCGGGAGGCATCTTGTTCGATGGTGTTATGGATGACATCCTGTAAGGTGCGCCTGAGAAATTCATTCAGCCTCGTGATAGATCCCTAAACTGACGACAGGTTAACGGACCTGGCGTATGAGGACGACATTGCCTCATTTGGCTCCATGCTGGAGATATGAAGATTGTCGAGCAGGGCGAGTAACCGATGCGACATTCATGGAATGCGTTCCGTGTCTTCTATTCGCAAAAAGACGTTCCAAGTCGCGAGCATTCCAAGTTCCACCGTCCTCGTTGCAAGCATTTCGCTAAGGACTGTGAACATTTCCGCGTTCTCAGGTTACATTGCACCATCAGGTTGTAATATTGTTGATGAGATATTAGTGAAGATAGCAGATGAGAGAGTTGCCTCGTCAACCTCTTGCATCCGGGAGTCGAAAAGACGTTCGGTGATCGCTGGAGGCAATTGAATAAACTACACGGTTGCGTTCTCCTTTTCTGTGTAGTTTGGAAGTGTGGCCTGATCAATACAAGGACGTCGACACAACTGCAATGCTTGACTACCGTTTCCCCCGTTGAACGGTTCACATCATTTGGGTTGATCGTGTGAGCCATACGGCTGTGCATTGAAGCGTATCATGCGACGATCAGGATGCGCGGTGAATTGGTCAACCACTCACTTTGCCCAGTCTGCGACGGTTGGATCACGTATTCTGAATATCAACGACACCATTTGAAAATGGGCGAACTCACGAGGTGATCAGACGACTACGTGTTCGTGAAATACGTTGGTCCGTTCTGCTCCATCGAGTAACGCGAGTGGACGCTGCCTGCCAGGCTAATTTCAACCTGAAAACATAATCCAAGACGCATACGACCGGAAACTTGGCGAAGCAGTCGTCTACCTGTGTGTATGTGACAAATCTACTCAGGCTGATATAGACTAAGGTAATCGTCGTCCGAAAGTTTGAAACAATCCTTGCATTTCTGTCTCGAATAATGAAACNAAACGGTAGACGCATGCGACACGACCGTTGACGCCAAACCGTAACCGTTCGTCAATGAACTCTGTAGATCACTAACTTTTCTTCACAGGTTTGTTGCTGGCAGAACCCAGGCGGAGCATGCTCTGTTATGGATTACCAGGCATCTGCTAGGTCAGCTTGGCCTCAAAAGGTCGCCATTTTGTGACTTTCATCGACCACATACCGCTGACATTTCATTTTCGCAATCGGATGTACGACACGTCTCTGGCAGTACAACTTTCCGACTGATGCTCTATCAAACGTGTCAGAGCGTGTTCCTCGTGAGGCCATCGATTTATCCGTTATGGCCGCTACACAACGTGCGTACACTATCAACCGCGCCTTTCGCCGGTACTCATCACTGCGGTTTGCCCATCCACCCTCACCGAAGACACCCGGAATGATATTGGGCAACACTCCCGTGCGAAGTCTTCATTCAGCGGTGACTTCATACATTCTATATCGAGTACTAGACACGCCGACTAGCATCGTGAAGCCTAACGTCAGTGACCATCATATTTATCCTTTAACGGTACGCCGGGTCCAATATGCAAACGGACATTTGCACCTGGGCACGACTGTGTTTACATTGTGAACTAACCGCCACTTGCTAGCCCCGGTATACTGCTTCTGAACAACATCGTTCTGGCGTTTCGTCACCAGCTGACGCCACCGCTTGACCAACGACAACATCATCTACCAAAAGCATCCGGGTCGCAGTGTGAGCTGACCCAAGCATTCAACCGAGGACTGGTTTTTGCTTATGCCTCCTTCAGGTTTTAGCGTCAAGTAAAGCTGAAGAAAATATCAAGGGATCCCGCTGAGCACAAAACTCGCCGACTCTTCGAAGCTACTCCGGAACATTTCAGTCTCCTTTCTCATTTTCCGCATTCCACCAAGCGAGATGGTCATTTACATTGCCCAGATTCGCTCTTCTTACTTACCGCATTAGACCGCCGGATTCCATCTGCTGCTCACTGCTTTCAGCAAGTCAACCGAATTCGTACAATCCGCAAGTAGTCCACCCCAATTGTTTAGCATGCAAAAGTTTCCCTCCACAATTTTGGACATCGTAGAAAAGAACACTTCGAGCATGAGCTCGCGAGGAGATATTCGCACTAGTACCGTTCCACCTGCAGTCTCTGCAAATTGCGGTACCACTCACAAACTGGTGCGGCATGGAAAACTCTAGGCTACTAATGACAGGCCGCTAGTATTCCTCGCGTTGATAGCAACCGCAGCACCACAATGGATGAGTCTGTGTGATGACCTTTCGAAATTATTGGCCTGCTTTTTGCGCAGAGTATGTAATCCTTTCCAAAATCATAAATCAAACCATGAGGATGGGTCCTGCCTGCAAAATATTTTTCGTGTACGGATGCATTTGTTCGTTTGTGAGTTTTTGATCAGTGCACGTTGATAACGGCACACAAGCTTCCGGCCTGCTGGCAACCCCGGTGGTAGGCTACTGAACCTTCCCAGCTTCTGCCGCGTATCGATGTGGTTTAGCGCTGATTCATAACTATCCTGCTCTTCCTGACGTGAACGCTAGAGTCCACCAGTTATTTGTACTTCCATTTCCGCATCCTGGTACCTGTTGGTGTATATAAGATAGGAAAGGGTTATCACCACATGTCCGCACGAAAATATTAAGGATCAGTAATATGTGAAAAATAACATTCGGATGGAAGAACAATATTCGCGCATACAGTTCGAATGGCTGCGTCAGTTTCAACAGAACAAGGCTCGCAATTGTTATCAAGAGAAATTTGAATGTAAGGGGGACAACGGGTAACAAGTGTGGGGCGACTGAAAAGAGGGAACATGATAATAACATTCTAACCAACACGTGGCTGTCTTAAAATACCGAATGCATGCTGCTAATTCAACACTAGTCTTCAAAAATAGCTTGGTTTGCCACTTCCCAGATAGCTACGAGTTGTTTGTGCACTATGACCGGGTTCCCCTTCCCCCATGACTAGCAGCGAGGTACGGAAACTCCAGTTGATGACACGAATCAGTAGAGTTCAGTGAATTTCGCCTTAGCCAAAGACAAGTTAATTCCTTCCGTATCAGATGTCGCACCTACAAAATTGGACCGAGTAACGCTGCACATAATTTTCAACAGACCGTGATGGCCAATGAAATTCAGTGGAGTCGGTGATGTGCAGTCTATTTTCGTATACTGTGTGACTTGCTTCACAGCTGAAAGTCAGCTACAAAACTCACTGATGTTCTCGGTCTGAAGCTCCAAGGGTCCAAAATACTCCACGTCGCAAACTGTAGGCGAGGAATCACGGGCTCTTGTGTGGTCAACAAGGACCAGGTTAATCACTTGCTTCTTCGTCTTTTCCAGCGCAATTAGCATTTAATGAATTTAACAGCACTGCGCATCAGCCCTCTCACGCGAACACCAAAAGCTCCTTCAGATGTGCGAGAAAAACGTGAGTAGCTCCCATGTGGCCTTCAATCTAATGATTGCGCTTGATAACTACATCCCTACTAAACCCACCAGGTGGCAGTTCCACCATTCGAATACTATGATATTTCTAAAGCGCAATCATTCCACGGTGACATAAGGCATCGTTTACGGTGACGTGCTTAATTCTGACACATCCATCGACTTGGCTTTATAGATCTCGGTACACTTTTCGCTGTAGGCTTTCCAACTGATGATGTTGCATGCTTCGCAGGGCCTTTATGTGAAGGCACGCTGGAATGCATACAATCACTGCAGATAAGTACGAAGCAACAAGAAGTTACATGGAGGTGAAAAACAATAAATCCGTCAGCACAAGGGACCAAACGACGGAGAAATGAACTTCAGTCAACGAAAGTTTGTTCCACGCACCAGAAAAAATGGATGGTCCGATGTTTTCGCAGATTCAGTCCAGAAAATGTGAAAACACATTAGTTTTCCTTTTGTGAGTTTACGTATGAATGGGTTTTCCAAGTATTTCGGAATCACGCCAAAGAGAAACACCTGTAACGTGCGATCGAAACCAGCAAGCGCGCACAGGTTGAATTTGAATTGTGTGACGGAGCGTGCTGCTGTGTTGTTGACGCCGTTTTAGTTTCCGTTTGTGTAAGTCGTGTGCATGGCTTACTGGGCCTTTGGCTCATGTTGTCTGTGTTTTTTTTCACAGGATCGTTGTTGCGACCTGTTCTTTAAAAGAACGTTGTCTTCGGTGTTTCCACGTTACCCCAAATTCGGTCTGTGAGCGAGACGACAATCAGAGTAGAAACGGCCGGCTTGCATGTTACGCATACAAAGTGCATCTTCGAGGGATTTCGCCATTACTGTTATGACAGCCGATATGTACGCTAGATCCGATTCTAATCTACGCAGAGAACCCTGTATATTGAAACACTGTCGATCATCTCTCACATAGTCGGAATGATTCCTGAACCGCACCAAACATAATAGTATGCAGTAGGGTTTACCAGTGTGAATGACGTGAAACAAGCATTACGTACCCCTGAGCGCTACTATCGCCGGAGACTGCCAGCACATTGTTTAACTCCAGTTCTTCAGCTTGAATCTGCTAGGGCAGCTTGGAACGTGTGCGCAAATTTTCAAGTTTCTCGCAAGACAGTCAGTTTGCTCACCAACATACTTAGCGCCATTAGCAGCCATGAGTGTGATTGCGAATTAGCTAATGAACGTAATGATAAAAATGATGTGTATCATCCAACGCGTTCATGAGAAATATCCCCGAGTGTGCGCCGCCTTTGCGCGAGGTTTAATTACTGTTCAATTTAACAAATTGTACACCAGCGACGTGGGTGCAAAAACAAGTTTTGAAGAGAAAAACAGTTTATGATGTTTCGCAGCAATTATGCTTACAAAAATTGCATAAGAAATTATTTCCATCCAATTTCCGGTGAATGATTCGGAAGAAAAATTTCAGAGATCACTCAGGAAACGGCTGTGTTCCAGTGAGCTACTATTGGCGTCTCGTAGAGCAAAAACGGGGATTCCTATATTTTATCAGATATTCTGCGATACATTTTGGAATGTACCGCATAGTCGCTCGATAAATGTCGATTACTTCGCACATTTGCCACCTACAAATGGAATTAATAAGGCGACTCACACGAAGAGCTCGTTCGGATGGAAAGGCTGTTACTGAGTTTGAGTTATGTTCCAGTTGAAAAATTATAAATACATCGAACTACATATACTACTCATATGTTGTATATGCCCATGTAGTGTGACGGTTTAAGAATAACTTTTGACCGTCTTCTGAATTTATTTAATCTTTTCCAGTGATTGACGGGGGATGATTTCCAGTCACTCTTTCCTGTATGCGGATGTCTTGAAAACCAGGGACTCTCACGATCTCAACACTATGCAAACTGAGTTCAGTGTAGTTTAGCAGTGGTCATGAGAGTGGTGTTTTCCCATCAACGGTGATGTGTGCACACGCCTCTGGGTGCTGATAAGGATATCGTCTCCGAGACACACGAAGCACAAGCACAAATGTTTGCTTCAGCGACTTCAGTGAGTTGGAACACGAAGTTGGGGTTGTATTTTAAATATCTAAATGCAAACCGTTCATTTATTTCGATAGCCAGTGGACCATCGTCGGGCTGAAGGGCTGCCATTAAAAAAACAGGATGTAATGTTGCGCTTGGGGACCACATAAACTACTGCTAACAGAGTAAATCACTGATCCAACAGTGTCCTAATTAAGTGAGACCCTACGAACACTATGAAACGACCCATAGAGGTGGACTAATGGCCATAACTAAAAGGTGGTTCCAGCGACTGGTATTCGCATAAGAAACGAAGTGTTGTCTAAGGAGTGTTACAGATTGGAGTACGCGTGTCTACATGTTGTGATCACTGTGACTGTGACGAGCCACTGGAGTTAAGATGTGCTGCAAGAGTTTCGCTCTAAAAGTGGTTGTGTAAAGATTGATCTAACTCGGGGTGTTCAGAAATCAAGTTAATGCGCTTCAGGAATTTTAAAACGAGACTTTTGTCAAATAAATCCGAAGTCAGTGACCGCCGTGATGATTATTTACTGAACACGTTAAATGGCGGGTGTCTTATTTCGAGCTGGTAGACACGACTCGAGTTGGCACGCTCAAGCAATGGTCTGAAGTAGACCTCCTCAAAGCATTTGTAAAGCGCTTCTGTCTATCTGCGGAAAGGCAAGGTTTGTGATCGCAATTATCCCAAATCTCTTACCAGCGGCCATTTGATGATGATGAAAGAAAGTTAGCGTGAAGAACAGACAAATTAATGGGGCTTTTCTTAAGTTAACGTTTGTGATATTCCATCCCTTTATGTGAATTATGTATCAAAAATAGGTTACAGGAATCACTCCGACTGATGTGTGTTTATTCGATAAAATGTCCCGGGGATAACCTCCGCTACCTTTCACCTGTTCCGATCTGGAAACATCCGTTCTCATTTCGGCTCAGTGACCTTAACTATTGCTTTCAGTAGTTTTCACATAATCTTTTGGTTCCAGAATGTTTGTCATCCACCATGCACCCCAGTGATAACCTGTATTTTCCCTCTCTCGTAACACACGGTTTGAAGCGAAACAAAGTGATTTTCTACGCTCGTTCCCTGATTTGACTTCAGACAAAGAAATGGGGGCCGTTGCGTTATCCTGGAAATCTAGGTTTTTCGTTTCCCTCACAGAAAGACGGCAACGTTGCATGTTTATGGACAGTTCTATTCTCGGTCGATCCAGCGTATATTTGACGAAGATCATAAAATCTGTTTTCCAACTCATCACTCCATCTGCCTTTGAGCAGGTTCAGACCCATCCGCCAAAAACATCAGAAACACTTCGAGTAGGCAAATCGATTGAGAATGACACAACGTTACAAGCAAGTTGTACTATCCCACTGTTTCAACTATCTCGGGTGGCTCTCCTCAGGAGTGTTGTCACATTGGTGTGTTTTGTGATTATACTAGGAGTGGATAAATGTATAAGTACACAACGAAAATTTCATGAATTGTATATTTCTGTTGCTGTGAGCTGTTCACAGACCAATTTCAATCTAATCTATTTAATGCACAAAATGTGATTCCTATGTCACAGAATGTAGCCCTCATAAATGTGCTACATACAACCTAAAGTGGTTGCCTCACGAAATAGTGGTTTTCTGTAACTTTCGATATTGGATGAAAGTTTGAAGCGTACAGGTTACTAGTGGTTCAAAGCTACCAAAATAATGGGTCGTAAAAGTCGTACAGTTTTTTCATACCGAGTCAAATACACGAAAACTACGCGATAACTGTGAATCAGTCAGTATGTACAGAGGATCACATATGAGGAAGAGGATGTCAACATTGTAAGAAGAGCTGAGGGTGTAGAAAATATCGCTGAGATGAAAGATACAGCAAAGCACGAGGTATGAACATACACATTCGGTAGGATTTCAATGGTAAGTCTGCATGCGCTATCCAGACTGTGCGGAAAGCTATTGGTTCAACTAAAGAAACATCCACAGCTACATTAAATAAAAATGTCACTCAGTGAAATATTTAGGTTGCATGCATATTCTTTGAAATTTTCTGTCGAGTTGAATAATCTCAGACAACATACTCAGTAAGTTGACATACCTCGTAACCGTCCAACCACTGTTCTGGAATGTCGCGGTACGCGGATTACCCGATCGTATATGCGAACATACTGGAGGGGAACACATTGCGTTCCTTATAAAAACCGTTATCACGGTGGAAATGTATAGTTACACTCGGCCAAATGTATGACCACACGTTTCACGTAGCTGGGTGCATCGAGAAATGCTCGCAAGAATACAACGTGAGTGACACTTCAAATGAGAAGATCAATAAAGAAGTTCTGTTGCATATTGTAAACCACTAAGATGATATGGATACATTACGTCTATCCGGAAAACATTTGGCAATTCAGCTACCGAGTTCTAATGCAAAACCCACAAAGCTTGAAAATTTAGGAGATAGTAAGATGAACATTTGAGGCGAACAAATGAATCTTCTCTTAGATGAGCACAGAACAAATAAATTGGTTCACTCCAACCATACAGTATCCTGCTGCTTAAATGCAAGCGTGAAGTAATTTACAGGGCACAGCAAGTGGATCAACATCTCGAAGGCTGTCGCGACTTGTCGTAGTGAACTATGAAGGGAAATCGCGTGGGTAAATTACTTTTGATAACTCATCATAGGGTCAGTTCAATTGTATTGATTCAATGAAGTTAAAATGATGTGTAACAACGCAGATTAGTTTGACAGAATATGAATATTTTGCCGTAAAATAGTAGAAAGATGAGTACGCGACTACCATTTGATCGAGGACAGGGAGCTTTTCTTTCAGATCCAGAGACAGCATGAGGGGTGTGGTGAACAAACTATGTAGCGTTGACACGGGGAATGTGCGGCTGTGTCTCTGGAACAGTCGATGGTTTATCGACTCTGGCGTTACTACTCTCAAATGGAATACGAACGAAAAATATGTTTATTGGTCTAATGGTCAGATAGCTCGTACGCCATTACGTTCGCGCTTCCGGGAAACCGTGCCCTCAAACCAATGGTCTCATCAAATGGGTGTCTTTGGCCATGTGTTGCTTCTAGCCTAAGGGGTGAGGGTCGTCAACTTAGACCATCGGAGTTCGATGTGTACTATTTCAAATTGACCATCAGTTCTACGAAAATGAACACGAATTTTAAGCTTCACCTCCGGACATGAATGTGGCATCTCGCCGGTGAAGAGAAACGTTCGGTATTGACGCGGCGGATACCCACGCTGGTATTTCAACGGACAATATATCGTTATACTTCCGGTTAGTCTGGTCAGTGTTGAGCTCTCCGAGTTTTGCCACCGAAAATATCGCTAATGGTAGCCTCATTGAAGATATGGCACCGCCATTCTTTATGTCTGACAATACAGTTGATCGATAAGCTTGTAATGGACTTTCTGTGTACATTACAGAAACAGTTCCTCAAAAATTGATGCGCTTATGTTTGACTAAATATTCAACTGTTCGATACGCTGACGAGTGAAGTCGACAGCCTTCCACAAATCGACGTGTCGAACAACGAGTGATCGTCTAACAAACCAGGTCTGTAGTTCCCGGAAATTTGAACGATTTCCGACTGCCTCATACCAGCCTGTTCTGTAGACGTGATTGGGATAATATTTTGCAACCCTTATCTCCTGATCCATGTTTCGAGACCAATCTTCGTTATTGGATACATTCATCTCTCGTGGGTGAATATGATTTGAACGTCCACATATTGTACGACTACCAGATAATCCTAACGCTTTTTCACTTTCAGCTGTACCACTATATTTTTTGAATGTTATAGGTACCTGTCGTGATATGAACAATTATGCATGGGATCGTATGCCATGAGTTCATTCTCCGTACTCTCAGTTTCTTCAAACACGGTTGTCATGTTTACTTCTATATGGAAAATTAGGATTGAGCGGGTATAAACCAGATTCCTGGTTGCCGCGGTCATCAACGTGATCTGTTTCACTAAATAGCTCAGAAGGAAATAGATTTCGGCTCACTTGATCTGTTGCCGCAGCCTGTTGTGCCATCGTGCGCGCCAATCACTTCGACAAGTGCTCAGCCATTTTCTAGTGGGTACTTATAACTTTTTCGAAGCCCACTTAAAATGAGCAATCCAAACCAGCGTATCATTACCAGACTTTCCATTCATCACACGATCGAATGGCTCACCACAAGGCTCAGTGCACCGTAATACGTTTTAAAAGGACCAGTATTCACAGTTTTCGTTTGTTGCGCTAATCAATTATAAACGAGGTTCAGCACAGTTCCCGTTTCAAGGAGTCTGATAGGTCCGTGCCGGTGACTGTTTGCAAAGTGACGATGAAAGATCGTTGACGTTGTCCGCGTGCAAATGTCCGAGGGAGATTTTGACATCCACAACTAGATATTACCGATCAAGGCTTTTTTTTACCTTCCTGAGAGGTGGTTCATACTGAATCTACATTCGAAGGGTGACCATATCACAACTCGCGTGAGTTAAAAACTGTAGTCAGCAGCTTGTGTTGTCCGGGAGGCATCTTGTTCGATGGTGTTATGGATGACATCCTGTAAGGTGCGCCTGAGAAATTCATTCGGCCTCGTGATAGATCCCTAAACTGTCGCCAGGTTAACGGACCTGGCGTATGAGGACGACATTGCCTCACTTGGCTTCATGCTGGAGACATGCAGATTGTGGAACAGGGCGAGTAACTGGTGCGACATTCGTGGAATGCGTTCCGTGTCTTCTATTCGCAAAAAGACGTTCCAAGTCGCGAGCATTCCAAGTTCCACCGTCCTCGTTGCAAGCATTTCGCTAAGGACTGTGAACATTTCCGCGTTCTCAGGTTACATTGCACCATCAGGTTGTAATATTGTTGATGAGATATTAGTGAAGATAGCAGATGAGAGAGTTGCCTCGTCAACCTCTTGCATCCGGGAGTCGAAAAGACGTTCGGTGATCGCTGGAGGCAATTGAATAAACTACACGGTTGCGTTCTCCTTTTCTGTGTAGTTTGGAAGTGTGGCCTGATCAATACAAGGACGTCGACACAACTGCAATGCTTGACTACCGTTTCCCCCGTTGAACGGTTCACATCATTTGGGTTGATCGTGTGAGCCATACGGCTGTGCATTGAAGCGTATCATGCGACGATCAGGATGCGCGGTGAATTGGTCAACCACTCACTTTGCCCAGTCTGCGACGGTTGGATCACGTATTCTGAATATCAACGACACCATTTGAAAATGGGCGAACTCACGAGGTGATCAGACGACTACGTGTTCGTGAAATACGTTGGTCCGTTCTGCTCCATCGAGTAACGCGAGTGGACGCTGCCTGCCAGGCTAATTTCAACCTGAAAACATAATCCAAGACGCATACGACCGGAAACTTGGCGAAGCAGTCGTCTACCTGTGTGTATGTGACAAATCTACTCAGGCTGATATAGACTAAGGTAATCGTCGTCCGAAAGTTTGAAACAATCCTTGCATTTCTGTCTCGAATAATGAAACGGTATTTATTTAAGTAGCCGTTCCGCGTCCGTCATGTCGGCCAAATGCAATGATGGAATGTCTGGATTGTTAAACCGACCGCGGTCCCAGGTTCCCGAAATTTTGCGTGAACATAAAACGGCTGAGTTCACGAATGTAAAGTCATAACAAGTGAATTGAATCACCGCAATAAGCATTACAACAAACTAACTGATCTGTAAAACTGGTTTAATTAAAAACATGATGTTCCAATCTTACGAGAGAGATGTCCTGCTTGATTTTGTTGACGTACGCTGTGACATTTTTGAGATTGCTGCGCTTTGTTCGATTAGTTTTGGAAGGTGGCCCCATGTTTCATCATTCTTTTGAAAATGAACCGCGTTGATCATTTTCATCCTTACACCGGCTAATGCAAAAGTTCCCCTAACTCACTTTTTAGTCTGGGCTCTGTGAAGTCCTGAGTGCTGCAATTAGACATTCTTTACATATATCTCATCTTGATGCGCAAACTGTCGCTTTGCTCCGACCGAACCAGTGATCGTTCGTTTGAGTGAGCTGGGTTCCGTATCATCGTCTCTCATTACTAGGCGGTCCCGAGTCGTCGAATTTGTTGTACTGACTCATTCGCCGCTCATTTTCTAAGAAGTTTTTGCATTCGAGATTATTTGTTTTGAATTTTCATGTTATGCACTGATTATTAATGAGATCGATATAAGTGACTGTGCGTAGATTTCACGAGCGCTGGATTGTTAGACGTTTTCAAAATAGAATATATTCTCTGTCGTTCGATATCGAGAAGGGTCTTTCTATTGAATCAACTCCGTTCGCGTAACTCACAGTGGACTCCAATTGTTAACAGACAGTTCAGTATTAATTTGAAATCTGACTGAACTTGCCTCGCCGTCATTAACACGTTAGTGCTGCTCTGTGCACCAAATTTTGAAGATTACCACTATTTTTACCGAATAACGTGTTGCCATATTCGATAGTGTTGCTCTCCTTCTGTCCTGTTTATATTTCAAAATGCTGAGGACTAAGCCTAATCGACATCGCTTGTTTCTAATTAACAATGGTTCCTATGAGGTACGGAATATGTGACGTCCAGCGAATACAGGGATAGACATTCACCTCCACAGCGAGACTGACCATTTACTACTTGGCCCGTTCTGCTCCATCGAGTAACGCGAGTGGACGCTGCCTGCCAGGCTAATTTCAACCTGAAAACATAATCCAAGACGCATACGACCGGAAACTTGGCGAAGCAGTCGTCTACCTGTGTGTATGTGACAAATCCTACTCAGGCTGATATAGACTAAGGTAATCGTCGTCCGAAAGTTTGAAACAATCCTTGCATTTCTGTCTCGAATAATGAAACGGTATTTAGTTGAGTAGACAGTTTCGCGTCCGTCATGACGGCCAGAGGCAACGGTGAAATATTTGAAGTGTTAAACCGACCGCGACCCCAGGCTTGAAGAGTTAGTTCCTAGGGTGGTTGGCGAACAATTTTACGTTCACGTTTTGCGCCCGTTTGTCCATTTCCTCTGTGAGGCACAATAGCCAGCAGCTTTTCGACGCAATTTTTTCACGAAATATGTAGTGAAGAAGCAACAGTTCGCACTTTTCACCGGTGATGTTCACAGCTCACTGGCCTGTGGGTGTCACACTTTGAGCTTCATGCAGTTTTTTTCGAAATGCAGATCACTGAGAAGGAGACAAAGTAATTCGGTCTCATTCGTACAAATCTGAGACCCAGTCTGATGATTAAAACAACTAAACTTGAAAGAATAAAGATATGTGACTTCTGCTTAAATCAGCGTTTCGGTTGCGAAAAATCGTTCAAGACACGACATACTACTATTTAGTGCTTCCACAGTCACTTGCCATTCATTCACTGGAAGAAGCCGTGAGACTGACAACAACGCGTTGTGTCAAGGGCTCATGTCCAGAGCAACAATCTGGCCGAATAACTTGAATGAAAAATTGACTGAAGGGGAAAAATTGATGAAGCACGTTTAGGAGGATGAACCAGAGATGATAATGACACAGACACGCCACCGACTGCGACACACTATTTATTCGAGTAACATTACCGTCCAACGATTTTTGTTACCTTGATATTTTGTGATCCTGATTGTCCCGTTATGTTCAGTCCCCCAGATTGGCGGGTATGTTGTGAAGCGGTTAAACCCTGTGGGGATGGGCCAAAATTGTAAACTTTAGACTCACATTCTTGCACACTGTTATGTCGATTTTGGCCAAACCGGGTTTTCAACAGTGCGAGGTGCACACACCCGGATGTTCATCCCACACGGGAATGTTCTCACGACCCACGAACAGCTTTCGTGATGAAAATATGTTTGTCCTTGAGAATAATTGTGAATAAACCCGTTCTGGAATGGGCTTCTTGAACCGCTGCCATGAGATTCAACCAGGCGTTTATATTCTCCGTCAGCGTGATGTCTGGAACCTTCTGGAAGTTGATAGCGGGAACGCACTAGTTACTTATGTCATGTGAATGTAAGAGATTGTGAAGAATACGTGCAACTCAACGTTTTCAGTCGTGAATTACAATGGGAACTTTCACGCTTATTCACCAAGAACATTGATGCTATCTCGAAGAATGATTTTGACCCGAGGTGAGGATATGCTTTGCCCCATACTAATGTTAGACATACATGGACGAGGAGATGAATCTTGGAAGACCTTTGGTGAATGGAGGTGAATTTTCGAATTTTTCGCTGCTCAGTCCATCGACTGCCAAGTAATCATCGTCCTACTCACAGACAGTGATACATCGATGGTTCACACTGAAGCTTGACTGCTACAAGTGCGCGGAGTATTGTGCGTGAGGGTAGTGACGAAATAGTTGGTTTAACTTTGCTGTTAGCTGCCAATTTTCCTCTCAACCATACCTCGGTCAGAAAAAACCTTGACGTTGCTAGCAATTTCACCCATGGGATAGTCAGAACCAAACCAGAGATTTCAAATGTGAAGTCATATTTGAGGCACAGTGGCTGAAAGTCATAATATTTATTCTTACATGCTGGCTAGATGGACTGGTTGCAGAACCAGGTTCTCCAATCTGTTGATAACAGTTTGACATTTGTAGAAAGTCTACTTTCTGGTTTTGCGAAAAAAGATGTATATACAGATAAGCTATGAGGTCAGCGGCGTTGGAAACTTGTTAGTGAGTTTGTTCAGGCGATATTGAGAGGGATACGGATCGTTTATAGTGAGTTCGGAGTGTTCCTAGAAAATTCATATGGACATAAAAGAGCTGAATGCGTGAATTTGAGGGCATACCAACTGAAGTAATTCACAGCAGTCAGCGCTATCACAAACTAACTAATCTGCAGAACTGGTTCAACTCAAAACATGAATGGCTACCAATCTTACGAGAGAGATGTCCTCGTTGATTTTGTTGACGTACACTGTGTCGCTTTTGAGATTGCTGCCCTCCGTTCTTTCAGTGTTGAGAGGTGACCTCATGTTCCGTCTGTTCTCTCGGAAATAAACTGCGTTGATCATTTTCATCTCTAAGTCTGCTACTGCGGCCATTTCCATTACTCCTATCCAGGTTGGGCCCTGATATTGGACATTTTCCACAGTTATTTTATCTTGATGCGCAAACTGCCGCTACGATCCGAACCAACTAATGACCGTTCGTTTGAGTGAGCTCGGTTCG
The DNA here is from genome assembly GCA_014220965.1 of Paragonimus kellicotti. Taxonomy (NCBI): domain Eukaryota; kingdom Metazoa; phylum Platyhelminthes; class Trematoda; order Plagiorchiida; family Troglotrematidae; genus Paragonimus; species Paragonimus kellicotti. The sequence goes on along the minus strand of LOND01000120.1, from coordinate 48,331 downwards.
GTTTTATCGTCTCTCATTGC